>DWON01003665.1:0-17627 GCA_018251015.1 Phocides pigmalion okeechobee | reverse complement strand
TAGCCGGCAACCGCACCTCTCCAACCGAAACACAAGTAATGCTTTACGGCGGATTATGAGGGCGGCGGTGTTACCTCCCCGGCCGAACTATAGTTCTCCCACCTTTAAATTAATATTATTATAAACACGTTTTAATAAGTAAGTGTATATAATTATTGTCATTTTGAAGAATTTTAATATTAACGACTTATATATAAATACTTTTATATGATGTCTTTAAAAATGCACAGTTTCTTCTTAAATCTTCTGTATAAGCTTTCTAGACCAAGGAAATTTCAAATATACAATAAAACATATTACAGTTTTACTTTAACATAAATCCACGCTTATAGTAATCGATTTTAATCAATCATTTAACATACCGATCTGTGTCAAGATTTATAACATGCTTCACAACGGTAATAAAAGGTTATCGACAGGCAAATAGGCGCATGGTAAGCACTTACCTAAATATATTATTAGTAATGTTGACTATTATAGATATTATTTGACTCGATATTCATAATTATTACTAAGAATAATTGATTAATTACTTTATTTAATCATATACATACGTTATAGATAAATTTAAAAATAGATCTGAAGGAATTTATCTAATCTTGTGAAAAAAAGAATAAAAATTAGGTATATTAAATGTCGTATGAATGTGGTAATTTTTTAATACACATGACTAATTACTACTGACTGAATACACAATTTAGTTGACTATGAAGGCAAATCATACAAACTACCGAATTAAAAAAGTAATTTAGAGATCCTCTTAGTATTTTAAGGGTTATCCAATAATACCCATTGAAGATATTGCGCACTAGATTTTCTCTTCTTGTATTCTTGTGAACTGGATTTCTCTCTTCACAGATACAATAATTTTTGATCATCATAATAAAAAATCAATTGCCATGATTAAAAAAAATGTTAAATTGCAGGGCATGATTGACAAAATAAGACAGGTTGGGCTTACCACGCTAGGCAAAGTTAATTCATACTTTTTAATATATTATGCAGATTTCTCAAATATGAATAGTTCCTCATAACATTTTCACCGTCAAATAAAAATTCATATAGTAATTTAAAATTATTTATATATTTTAAAGCGACCTATTTTACTTGGTAGCAGTAATGTAGTACTGATATATTCAGATGAAGCAGATACATTTACATTTTCGAGTCCTCAGAACTATAAATCCATGTACGGTCATTCCTCGTTGGTTAGAAACCCTATTATATTTGAAGTTGATTTTACATATCCAATTGGACATTGGTAGGCTGCATTACATGCTTCTTGTTTGTTTCTTCCGTAAAAAATACAATCAGTTCGATAAGTCGTGCTGTCATTAAAATATAAGAACCACTAACTGACCAGACTAAAACGAAATTATAGACTCATTCGTTACTTTCGTTCCATAAAATTTCGCATCTTTAGTATTGTAGAGATCTAGGTACTTCAAGATCTAAGAGTTCGGTTTATGATTTCATTTTTTATTTACTAATATAAGGTATTAGTAAATATATTAAGTATCAGATAACTTTTAAATACAATAGAGAATTCCTAAAGCACACTTGTTTTATTTTCTTTCTTACAAATATGTTACACGTACGAATTTATATTTCATTTCAAAAAACTTAATTTGTTTAATTAGGGCTCGATCTTGTTATTATTCCTTAGCTAGGTCGCTATAAAAATAAAAAAATACGTAACCCAAAAAAAGTCTTCAATACATTTCGCTAACAGAAATTATAAATGGAACACGCTTCGTAAACCAAACACGTTGCATAGCTATCAGTTCATGACTCACGAATTTACCCGTCCCACACCAAGAATGCAAATTTAATTTCCTTTTTATTTATATATTTATCAGTAATTCAAAGACAATAACGTTAAAAAACAATTCAAAATATAAAACAATTATAATCATGGAACAAAATTTATTTATTAATGATACGCATGTTACGTGTACTAATTTTATGTACGTCTATCAATATACAGAATAAATATAATTTATTATCATTTTAGTATATTACGAAAGATGAAAACTTTCATCGAATAAAATAACAAGAACAATTACAACCTAACTAGTTTCATATACTTTTATATGACCTTAACTATGTTTACCAAGATCAAGGAACTACACAACTGATAGACTGAACTGTATATTAAGGATAGGTTGGCCGCTGGAAATTGTATTTAGATGGCGGGAACGCATACTATTACATCCATCACCATTGGGAGAAAGGATGAAATGTACTTACAATTAAGAAACAATATTTGTAACTCAAAAAGTTTGTTCGTACACACATGTTCGTACATAAAAAATCTACTATTAATATATAATTTATGTAAATGCAGAAGAAGCCAAACGGCGTAAATATGTCTCACTAAGCAGTAATTACGTATTTATTCCGCTTGGCTTTGAATACTTTGACCCGTAGGGTCCGCGCGCCAAAACATTTTCAAACAAATAATACCACGTTTGATCGACGCAGCCGGTAACAAGAGAGCCTATCTCATGCAATGATTTGCGATTGCTATTAAACGCGGAAATGCAACTAGTGCTCTTGGAACCATGCCGCATGGGCACTAAATCCCTTTAAATTGTTTAGGTTAGGGTTTTATTATAAATTGTTTTAAGATTTTCATAATTTAACTAAAATGATGGAATTAATAAATTATATGAGGTATTTAGATATTACAATTCGTTTTCATTCCAGCATAGATATCCTGTTACATTTATAGGTAAAATATTATTTAGTGGACTACTCCACAGATTCTGTAGAATAAATAATTTGAATAGCAAACCCTGGGTGTATATTTTAGCATTTTTGAAATGCGCGAATATATAAAGTTATTATTGCATACTGCAATAAACAATAAATCAAATATGTTTATTGTATATTACAAATTACTTAAAATTGTAGTTTTAAGAAAAAGTAAAATTGTTCGAATCATGTTTCATTAGCCGTAAAACATGACGCTCGCTAAATGCGAACTGGTACACATAACACATTTATGAAGCATTATTAAAACTAAGGCAGAAAATATGTTGTAAAAGTATGCCATACTTGAATTCTGTTTAAAGTTTCGAATGCAAGCCTCTCTTTATTTGTAAATTCTAAATAATTTAATTACACAGGTTTTACTAATAAAATACGATATTTTTGTATCTTTTTCTAACTTACAAGTTATAAAAGAAATTATAGGTGTCAGGTTAAATCGTAAGTAATATTATTATAAGTCGTTTAATGAAAAATATTTACGACGGTTATAAGAAAGCTAAATGAAATAGGTAATGTTTTAACGAGTGTTGATTAATGCTTGACTAACAACATAAAAATATAGTTTTCTGTTATCGGTTTAAGGTAATTTTATGTCTAGACACATTAATTTTTATAGACGAAGAAGTATATGACAAATATCGTCGGGTCTCGCCTGAAGTATGTTGTAAACGGTGGCATGTTTTATTGTACAAATTATTTGTATGCAAGTAATTCGTTTTAATTAGACATCGTGACCTTTCACTGAAGATTTGTAGCTTTGGTATTAAAATATATACTGTAGATTCATATACATAGCTTTAGTCTAAAATAACCATGGAGATATTGATGATAGCTATGGAGCAAACGTGGCGTGAAGGCTAAGGGTGCAAGCGCATGTAGAGTTGACCGCCAAAAATCTCTGGCAAGATTGAGCGCCGCAAGCGCATTGGTGCACATCTAGAGGGGAAAACGCCCGCGTCGATGAAACATATTCGCGAGACGCTAATATTTCAGAGGCGAACGTGTGTCCGCCCCACCACCGAATGACAGTGACCCAAATGGAGCGCCAGCGCAGTCAGTTCCGTGAGCGCACGACAGTGTGGTTGACGCGTGCGCACGCGCATCAGCGTGTCGCGCATTCGCGAAGTCCTATTCGCTATCGTTTCAGTGTGATTTACGATTGGATGTTGCCGTGTACAATGCAGTGAGTGAGCACCGGCCGAGCGCCGATCATGTGGCACCGCTTATCGCATGTGGATGACCTTGTAAGGTAAGAGGACACGCTCGAGCGTGAATGACAATTATTTAGGAAAGTGTACAAATTCTGTTACTCAGTGTTCACTTTACGGACGGAAGCCAAGCGACAGACCGAAAAAAGCGGCAAATGAGATGATGAGTCAATCGCACCTAGAATTTTCCTTTTGTGCAAATATTTGTATTGTGAGGAGGGCCGTGTTGGCACGTCGGTAGAGCGGAGTGGCGGCAGACGGCAACAGCGCTCGCCTGGCAACAAGTAGGCATATCGGCGCTTCGCCGCGACGCTTGCCGCCACCGGCTCAGCCACCGTGCCCAGCGGCTCTCTCGCAGTCGCTCCAAGCTAACGGAATCGGATTCCTCACGGCCGAAATTCCGCTGCGGACATTCACGCCGCGACCGACTGAAATAAATCGCTCGTTTAACGCAAATAGCACGGCATTGTCGCCACATTGACAGACGGACGGGCATTTCCGCTTCTCTTTTTATCTCTCTCGGCCTAGAGTCATTAGAAAGAAGCGCTTCCTCTGACGTAAGCGTCTTCCGTCATACATAATTCTACCGGATGATTACTGTGACGACGACCTACCATTGCCACCTACTACCTGTTCATCGATGAAATGGATATAAGACGACACTCACGCAAATTGAATAAAAAATTAACTAACACATACGACATTAGTTAATACCTATTAGGTATTTAAAATGTATTCACAAGTAAACAAATTATGTAGGCATGACCTTGGAAAAATGTAGAAAGCAGAATCTAGCAACGTGTATAGGTATTCCATGGCCTTAAAGATGGGAAAAATTACGCATGCACATATTAGAGCGATGCTCATTACAGACAATATTCGGTAGATAATTAAGGTAATTCAAGCAACTAAAACTACAAAGACTTCCTCGGAAACAAGCGACCGTGTAAATGTGGACGATAAAGCACCTATCATGCGAGTGACGTCAGGGCCGCGATTGCGCCCGCACCGCCGCCCGCGCCGCGATCGCTGAACTTTGCGGCTCCGACGCTGATAACAACATTATACTGAATAATTCCAAGTAAAATGACACTGCCGAATAAGTACATTACTTATGTTTCCACAATTAATCGATTCTTTGCGGCAGCCTTTTACACAAGTTATTGTCGATGATGGCAAAATATATTTTATGAAACTCCTCCTCAACCTTAAGTTTGTGACTCCGACGTTGATAGCAACATTATATTGAATTATTCCGACTGAAGTGACACTGCCGAATAAATACATTAATTATGTTTCCACACTTAATTTAACAAAAGCAGCACGTGTTAACACATTTTGACTCTTCCCTCTATTATTTTATTACCTACTTTAATAAGTAGCTTGGTAAAAAAATGTCCTTTTATCAGCATGGTTGTGGTTCATATTTCTCAATAAAACAATAATTTATAGAAAACTATTAAAGTACCTAAAATTTCTACGTATTACTGTATGAAAGGGAACAGTAATTAAACATTACTATATTGTCACATTGTGAAATCATAAAGTGAATAAGGAAACTATGAAAGCTATACAATTTCATTATCATTGTCGCATTAATTTTAGATTGTTTATAGAATCAGACATTCGTTACGTTATCTGCATTTTTTATGGAATAAAAGTGGCAATCGAGCACGCGACCCATCAGATATCACCTGATATAGTGGTCACTGCCGCCCATGGAAATCGGCAACAGTTATTTATATTGTAGAACAGGATAGTTAATATTTCAAACAATTTATAATAATAAATATAATATACTCGTATGTACAAAACGTAACAAAACTCACACTTTTATTACGTGTACAAATAAATAAACAGAAGATAGACCATTACCCCTCAATAATCTCCAGAACTGTGACTCACAAATATGTAGGAATGTGAGGACATAAAAGTTGGCAACGATTGATTCAAGTTTTTAGTCCGTCCGTCGTTTTTGTAAGGCCTGTTGTCAAGAACGATCACACTTCGTATAATTCCTTTTATTTGGTACTTGCGGCGCGACAGCTTCAGATGCGAGAGTTTTTATACAACCACATTTCAATTTATACTCCTACAACTAAGTATTATCCATTGAATGTTATACTTACTTACTTTTGATTTTAAGATATCAAAATATTCTTCGATGAAGCCGATTACAGTGTCTCTACATTATAAGATTTGTATTTTTCCAATAGGGTTATAAAAGTTTTGCAAATAGAAAGTAACATTAATCGAATGTACCGACTTTTCTTTATTTAAAGTATAAATTACAACAATTTTAATGTACAAATTCTAATTAATAAGTTAAATTTGTTATTTATTAAAAATTACTATTACTTGACATTAAAACGCTTAAACCTAATTATAAACAAAGAAAATAATCGCTGGATTTAAAGTAATCGTGAATGATTCCCGCCAAAAATAAATTTTCTTTGTATCTAAATGCATTTTCATGTAATGTAGAGCTACTACTACACTACAATAACAAATATTTGCTAATTTTATAACACGAACAGCCTTAGATTTTAATGATAAGAAAATTTATATAATGTACATACCTAAATCGTCCGATGCATGGCTTGGCTTATTAAAAAGCTATAAGTTGCATAAACGACCGGGCAGAGGTTATCGTGCGCGGCCGCCGGTCGCTTGCCTTCAGCTTCAAGTCGAAACTTGTCACGGGCGTGTTAGTCGAACATCCGTCGGATTGGTCACAATTTGCAGATTATTTCATCTGCTATCAGGAAAAAGATACATAGTTACCATTTATATAAGGTTACATAATTAGTATTTTGTGATAAAAGTATTTTTATTTATTTTCTTTAACAACGTTCTTTAGACAATTGATAACTCTTTATACATATGCCAAATTTACCTAAAACGGTATTTATGACGTTTTATATGTACGCCTTTTTCATTTTCATAAATAATAATTTTTTAAAAATTATATTATTTTATGTACAATACAGCAATAACAGTAAATTTTCATACTCGTTACAGAGACAATCTATAATGTTTTAATGGACACATGTGGAAAGAGGACGCTACGTGAAATACTCATAAAACTGAATAAGGAATTTTCATTTGTTTATCCATCACTTTTTTCTAATGTTAACTCTACGTCCTGTACATTGAATGTATTTTTTTGTATTTAGTGGATGGACTATAAAATTCATTTTAAGATAGTTGAATTTGCTGTTAAGCAACTCGTGTGTTTTGGTTGGAAATGTACGGCTGCCAGTTATATTGAAAAGGCGAGTTCATCATCTTAGTCGTTGGAAGTAGCAACGCAACTGCATTCGGGCTCAGATAGGATTTCAATTCTGTTTCAAATTTTATGAGGATGGTTGTTTACTTTTCTCGCATATAAAAAAGATTTGATACATATTAAAAGATGATCATGAGGCCCTTAAACATATTATTATAATATATTTAGTATCTGTATACATTTCGGTAAAATATTTGCGTGCGAGTGGGAGGTATAGTTGGGTTCCTTCCCCCGACAATGAATGACTCATGGAGCCGGTTCTGTGCGTTCTGCATCACTAGAGTTTACATCTGTGTAATCAACAAAACAGGACAGGTATATAACCCAGGGTTTTCTTACTATGTGATATTTGAAATTCATTTAGTAACAAATAAATTTGATGTAGTTTATTTTTATGTAAAACACATGATATACGCGAAGTAAAAGAATATACGTATTAACATAAAAATAGTAATATTGTAAATTTTAATAATTCCCTAAAATATAATAAACTCCGTATAGTAAGTTTGAAAGATCATATACGGTTATAACATTACTTACAAATAACGACGATAAAAAGGACAACAGAAATATACAACGACTTTTGTTTAATGAAGAATTAAATAGAGATGTCATTTTAGGATGAGTCCGAGAAAAGTGAGACATAGTGTGGTAACCCTTGCGTCACTCGTGCCTATTGCGAGCCCTGCAGCTAAATAGGTACTACTAATTATATCATTATCATATATCATTGACTGTCTTTTCTTTGTACATTAAATTACATACTACAAATGTGTGTGGTGGACGTTTATGTACTGATTTTACACTGGACCCTTGACGTTCATTAAGTGTATGTAAATACCTTCATGAAATAAAATATTTGAATTTGAATTTATTGGTAATCCAAATGCGCTGACTTTGTATGTAGGTAAACTAAAAATGTTTTAGTTCCTAATACAGCATATACATATTTTACCATTTTTTAAATTGCAGTAGCTAATTGCTAAAATTGCAGTTCATCTGACAGTAACTGGACAAATGTCTACCGTGTTACCAATTTAATAAAAGAATAGTCCAATCTGAAGTCAATTTAAAGATGCAATGTTACTGCTGAGGACTAAAAAGATCGTGTCAAATGTAAACAGACCAGCAATCACATTTTCCACTGAAACGCATGAATTGCTTAATGTTGGAAAGCGAAGCGGTGGTACTTGGTGGTACCCAGTAAGCAAACCTATAAAATTATCACAATACTAGACAAATGCCGAGATACGACGTTTTTTGCTTTATATAATTTTAATTTTAACTTTGTATTATAAACATTTCCAATTGGTAGGTGTGTGTGTTTTATCACGTTTATTATACAGTCCATCTATCCATTATCTCGATAATTATTATGTAATAAGTCACATCAACGTCATCATTGTTATATTTTTTATATGTGACACGAGCATTCAAAGGTGGGAGAAATATAGTTCGACCGGGGATATACCACCGCCGCCCTCATAATTCGCCGTAAAGCATTTGAAGCGAGGCGAATATCTTAGTCCTTAGGAGTAGCAACGCATATACGTACGAGCTCAGATAGGACTTCGGTCGTGATTGTGGTTGAACGTGGATGTCTATGGGCTGCGACTACTTACCATCAGGTAGTTTGCATGCTCCCTCGCTACTCTTCTCACAATAAAGAAAAAAATCAACCATGCAGGTTACCTGATGTTAAGTAATTGCTGCTGCCTATAGAAATCCATTAACAATCTAAAAAAACACTGAAGTCCTGTCGGAGCTCGTACGTAGATGGGTTGCTTCTCCTGGGGACAAAGATGGCCGTATCGATTTTAAGTAAGCCAGCACTTCACAGCTGGTTAAAAAGGCGGTAGTGGCACCTCCCCAGTTGAACTATAGTTCTATCACCATTCAAAAATGACTAATAGTATTCCTGAATTGGTTTTGTAACCAGGATTATTCAAAGGAAAATTCTAAGTGATTTATCAAAGCAAGAAATTTTCGCAATGCGTATGAAAGTTACTATTTATTACAAAAGAACCTTCTTAAAGTTTAGTTACATTACATTAAAGGTACATCACATATTCCACACAGTCATATATATCAAATTTGTGTCTGAAACATAAATAGGAAAATAGTTCAGATGAATGGAACTTAAAATGAAGGCCTACACCTTAGTTATACATATTTAGTGAGACGAACAACTTTCAATAGAAATAAACGTAGAGCGCAGAAAAGAAAGATGCTGACACTGATTTGTAAATTGTCCCATCACAATACACGAAAAACCAAATGCCCAAATTACATTATAGATTAATTACGGCGCCTAATTATTGTAATAGTGACGTCACAGATAACTCTTGCATACTTTAGGGCGTGCGAAAAGTGTGGCGTGCGTCTTATCAGCATATTAATAACTTTCTTTTCTCAGTCGTGAACGCCTTATCAGATAGCGTCGTAAGCAGTTTGCTTTCAGATAGTTAGTGCTAAAGGAAAAATGCTTTATCTACCGTTCCATTTTTTAGATTCATTGCTGTTTTAAAGATTAACAACTATGTCTGTTTTATAATGTAACTACATAATGTCCTTATAAATTGTTCTGGGACACGGGTTAATATTTCTATGTAGAATCCCTAACTTATTTCGAGAGGTAGGCAAAAATATATATTCAATAAGTGGCTGTCACCCATTCTTATTACTTTTTTAAAGTTTAGTCCCAGCAAATGAACATACAATTCACGTTATGGGACATGACTACTGCCGCCAACGGATATCTGCAATAATTAACAAACTACTAGCTTAGTTTTGCCACTCACTCCAGAAAACTAGCGCTTGATACTGCTTTTATAAGACAAGATAAAAATAGGTAGAGCCATAGTCACCAACCGAAGTCGAATTTTGAAGGGTTCTACCGACTATATTTATTTGCAAATATGTACATTTAAATGTAGAGATTTTATGTCAATATATATTTTGAAAATCTATTGTAGTGTTATAACTCCATTAGTTGCAAATGTCTAATTTTTTGGACTACAATAATATCAAGCAATATAAATTCATTTCATTTTGCTTCTCACTACAAAATAGACTAAATTAAATTATGTTAAAAGTAAGCCAGTATTCTGAGAATATCACGAGTAAAAAATATGTACTTCCTATAAAACAAAAAAACATTTAAATGGAACTAGTCATAGGTGAACGTAGGAGTAATTTCCTTGAATTTATTTTCACTGAAACCGCGCATATTTATTTCGGGACCCGGAAGTGGCCGGTGTGACTGACCGGCCCAAAATTGAACGACCAATGCGACAATTTTAATTTGAAATAATGACTACCTCACAATTATAAATCAATTGGCTTATCAGAGGCTTGCCGGTGTCGCGCTCTATTGTATTATCTCCGTCTATTAATACGTGGCTATCGAATGTCGTTGTAGGTTTCTTAGCATTTAGTATAGAACTAGAGGAATAAAAAGTTATTTAATTGAGAAGTTAGTGCGCTAAATATTTGCAGAAAACAAAAATATTAAAATGGGTAAAGTGAAATCTGTACCGATTCGGTATACCACTTTAAAATGGCCAGTTTTATAGATAAAGAAAGAAAAACCTCATCGACATTTCCAAACAAGCTAAAATTACATAAATCTTTCTAATAATTATTTTAAATATTCTAATTCGAGTATAATTTTACAACTGAAATAATGATAGTCAGTTTAATAGGTTTAATTATAGACTGAAAGTGAGTTTTAAAGGGAAGATACAGGAAATAAACTATCTCTCATAAGTGTTTTTTTATAAAAAAAAAGCTAAAATAAGCTAAGAACTACTCAAATGGGACTCATTTCCATAGACTCCATCTCCATCATATGCATCTATTAAATCTACAGCTTTTGTTTTCACTTACATGCCTTTCGCAATTTGGAATCAACTCTTAGTCCGATATGTACTTTGGGAAATTCTGCTCTAAATTATCCACTTTATATAATTGTCGAATTCCTAAATTGTGCCATATTCCAGTTCCATGCGAAGGCTGGCATATACGACATTGTAATCAGCTGTAACAATGATATTTGATTGATAGTGTAACAGATGATTCTCATGACCAAACGAAGAGTGTAATGAGCTTTAATTCGATCAGCGCAGGCGGTGCGCGTGATTCAGTGGGTGCTGACGTGGGCGCGTGGCGTCAGCGCGTGTCAGCGAACCATGCACGTCACAATCACCATACTATCCGCCGTCACTAGTATATTTAGAATGGAATGTGGAAAAAATATACACTCCGCGAACATCTTTTCCGGAAAAAATTGGCGGAACTCCAGTGCCAATTGGCTGCATCAGCTGCGTGTGACAAATATGCGAACTCGGTCCTCGGAAAATAAATTCAAAAGATTCTTTATGACAAACGATAAGAGTGCAAATTATTGACATCCCTTTCATTCTAAGTATTTTTATAAATATTAAAACAAAACAAACTATATTAATACTTAACAACAAGCTCTGAAAAAAGACAATGAAATTCAATTTACAAAAATTAAAAAAAAACAAGAAGTATTTAAAATATTGTGCGTACATTTCGGTTCACAACGTAGAAACTGTTTGATTCAGTAAATTATTTGTTTCAATACCTCATATTTTGTTGTACTTGAGCATGAATATGTATAAAGAAAGGTCTTTTTATATTTTTTTCATTACAAGAATAGTACGATTTTTGTAACTTCTTTTTAAAAGCCAACTGATAAAATATCAAAACAAGATTGATTTTCGATTTATTCTAAAGTTAAAACCACTCTTTAAATTTTGGCAGGATGTCTGTTCCGCTTTATGGGCTATCTAATCAGTTAACGAATTATGACGGACGGACGGAAAGAATTCGTTAATGAGAATATTAAATTTTACACATTCGTTTTGCGGCCTTGCGCAGTCCACGTGTATACTTGTATATGTCATGAATATTCATGCAGACATTATAATCCTAACTTTAACTTGAAACATTACATAAATCAAACATATTTATTTTTGGTACTGATAGTATAAACACATGAAGTATAAACATGATTAATAAATGAGTTTATATCGAAATTTAACATTTATTAGTACCCAACTGTAAGACGATCAATAGGTTCGAATGGTATTTGTTTCGAGTATATCATTATAAAACCTTTTTTATTGCCAAATAACTACCACCACTATAGAAGATGTCTTAGGATGAAGACGAAGCGGCGAAATAAGATCTTATCTTCCCGTATACATATTTAATAAATAGACCATTGTTACAAATATACAAAAGTTACGAATTCAATATTATTCTAAGAAACTGTTACTATGGAAGTGAATTTACGTCACACCAAACACACTTCTAATTTAAGTAATCAATAACTTTATAATATTGTTTATTACATACTTTTAGTATAATAATCAATTTAAATTTCTTCTCCGAAGTATCAATAATGAATCAAAATAAAAATAGAAATTTATAAACGTATATTAATTTGTTTGTCTTACAACATTGAAGCATGAGTAATATTACCGCGCACTTATTGCAATAATAGCCCAATAGTGATTCTACATCGGTAGCATTGAGTGACTCTACGTCGGACTGTCATGTGTGGGGCGCCAACTACTCGCAGCGGTACTCACCGGCCAAGTCATATTGTACGATATTTTAATATATCGTGTATCGTTGGAAAAAATACCCCAAATAATAATTTATTACACTATTATATGTCACTAAACGTGGAGAATAGTATTATATTACTGATAGTTATTCATTGTATAAAATTATAATGTTTTAATTGAATTGCACGTTTTTGGCAAAAGGTAATCCAGGGAAGTATACAGACATGAAAATAAATGTAATGTACGAAATATCAATGTTTAAAAGTTTATTTTGCAAAATGGTAAAATCTTTAGCGTTTGATTGCGGTGTTACCATCATATCTATGTCTAAGTTCTCGCGTTTCGGTGTAAAGTTATTGTAGCCAGTCCACTTTCATATAAGACCAATATCATACATTTTGGAAGTAGCAACGCAATTATGATCGACTTCTACGAGGGGTTAAAAAAGAGAACGTATTCGTACCTACTTACCATCAGTTGAACTAGACGCTCGTTAGTTTATTTTTACAGCTTAGATAATATAGTAACATACCATAGTAATGTACAAAAACGTGAGAAGATGAGGAGGAAATGAGAGGAGAGACGCAGACAAGTGTGAATGCAATTACCTATATGTATATTCTGGAAATGTTTAGCTCAAGGCGCCAGTGTGCCGAAACGCCTTGACAACTATACTGTCACTGTCTATTTTATCATCTATGACACACGATTACGACTGTTATCCGCGGAAACATTGGACATGATACGAGTGTCGCACGCGTTAAATTATTTTCGTCATAAAATAAACTTACAATGTTTAATGAAGAATTTAATGTTACTTAAGAGATATTCTAATTTTAAAAGTATTTCACAAACGCGAAGAATTAGCTTTATAAACAATCTTAAGTCTGATACTTATAACTTACAAACTGATGAGCTCCTTGCCGTTATTTAATTTAAGTAAACAGTATTCTAGTAATTATAAGAAATAAATACAGCACCAGAAACTCGATGTTTAAATGTCTTTTATGGATGACTGCTAGACCTAGCTTCCCCTCCTACACCTAAATTGTCCCATGGTCTCTTTTTAACATCCTTTTTTACCTCAATGATTATATGTGCTGTAAATGATGCAGCAAGCCTTCCTTTCCTACAATTCCTTTATTACATTCATTCAGGAGATATGATGGTGAATTTGAATAATAAATGAATCGCTGCAGCCTCAAATTCAAACAAGGTTGTCGTTCTATCTAAAGACGGAAGGAGATGCGTTTCCACGGCTGATGACTGAGATGGTCGCCTTTTACCGAGTGGCCATATCTCTTCAACCGAAAACGCAAGCATTGCTTCACGGCGAATAATTAAGAGGAATGGAATACCTTAATGGTACTTTTTTGGTCGAAATATAGTTAGCTAGTTACGTGACATCATGCGAAGTTTCTATTAAAATATTAATGTATATCATTACAGGCTTTCTCACAAAGATTTACTGTAATATTTATTTTAAAAAGCATATTGACATTTCGTACTATCAATCAAAGTAATGAACTATGTTACTACTAATTTTGTCATCAGTTTTAATATAGCGGCCGTTTATTTTTTATATGGGTAATTAGTTAGGAGTGTTGGCACGCGGTGTTGGCGTTCCCTCAGGAATGTTGTATGGAACCAGTTCTACAGCTGTAGCTCACGTGATGTAACGATAACCGTTGTATCACCATTTACATGTAATTCGCCAAATGTTACATTCTTGCAACAAAACATGTGGTCTTAAAAAATACAGCACTATAGGTATAAAATTTAATTTTCATCATGAGAAGTTTCAACTTAGTACTCTGAAGACAAAACGCAAGTCAATTTCGAGCAAGAAATTCTTCTATATAGTAGAAGCAGTAAATGTTAAATAATAAATACGGCGAAAGCGCTGGATGAATTAAATCAGACGGCATTATACTACAAATAACATGTTCTTCATGTATTGTGTTTCAATTGAGAAGGTGTGGTTGTCGGATACACATTATTGGAGGCAACCATCTTAGTCTTCGAGAGTAGGAACATCCGCGTCCATCCTTAAATAGAAATTCTTTTCTGTTTGAGATTGGACGTGGTTGTCCATGGGCTGCAGTGACCACTTAACATCAGGTGGCCTGCACGCCCGTTTCTTACTTTTTCACAATAAAAAAAAATAATAACTTGAGAATTCCGTCCTTCCAGATCCTCTTATATTTTTCAAAAAACAAAAATGAGTGTTTATCGCATACAAACAAGCCCTTAAGTTTTACGGGCTCATAAAGGTACGGTCCAACAATACATGTTGTCAATAATGGTTACCCATCCAATTTCTTACCACGCCCAACTTTGCTTAGCTCTGTCGACTTTTACGATCTAAATGTTCATTGAATTGCGACCATTATTAACTATTGCCATCAGCGGTCACCCATCCTACGTCTGACCGCCACCACGTTGCATAACTGTGTAGGCTTTTTCGATCTACGTGTAGTTGAGAGTACGATATTCAGGAATTCGTGCTACCAGTGGTCGCCCATCCAACTTCCGACCACGCTCGCTTTGCTTAGCTCTATCAACTTTTACAATGTATGTACTCACGGAAATACAACCCTCATTTACTGTTACCACTAACAATCACTCATCTTACTAAAGACTGCGCCCAACTTTCTTAAATTTTGTGGACTTTCACGATCTACGTGCTCATGAAAACACGACCTTTATTTACTATTGTCACCAATGGCCACCCATCCCACTTCTGACCACGACCACGTTGCTTAACTCTGTAGGCTTAGCGATCAACGTGCCGTTGAGAGTAAGGTTCTCATTAATTCTTGCCACCAGCGGTTATCCATCCTACTTCCGACCACGCTCAAATTTGTTTCGCTCTGTCGACTTTCACGATCTACGTGCTCATGAAAATATACCCTCAGTTACTGATACCATCAGCGGTCACCCATCTTACTTTAGACTGCACCCAACTTTTTTAAAATCTGTTGACTTTCACGATCTACGTGCTCATGTAAACAAGATCCTTTTTTACTGTTGCCACCAGCGTTCATCCATTCAACTTCCGACCGCGCCTCACGTTGCTTAACTTTGTTGACTTTTATGATTTATTCATAAAAATACTACTCTTATTTACTGTTGCTACCGATGGTCACCCATCCAACTTCCGACCATGCTCAACTTGCCTTTGTTGAAATTTACGATGTAATCCACGCTACATGTGTTGAATACGATTTAGTGAGTACATAATTTCCAATTTTCCGATAAACAGGTAATAAATAAACGAGAGGAATGTATTAGTTTTCAAAGGGCCTTATAAAAGGTATTTAACGTGCGGATGAAACCCTTCAAAAATATTTATTGGGTTACACAAGGGTTGGCGTGTGATGTAAGTAATTAAGGGCAAATTTTCGTTCTATATATTTTGTATGTATACCCGCCTCGAAGGACCAAGTAAAAGATTTTTGAATCTTAAAGGCTAAAGGTCTCAATTACGATTGAACCTACGGATCCCAGATCTCCACGGATCCGTATTTCGGAACACATGTTAAGCTGTTAATCCTGATTCTAATAATTTTAAGCAGCATCGGGCGCGAAGAGTGAATGGGTGACCAAAAGTGGCGACATGTGGAGTTTGCTCCAAGCCTCTTCATGGAAAGATGTGAGAAGAGATCCGTGGAGAGAACCGACGACAGATCCAAGGAGAGATCCGACGGAAATTCCGAGGAAAGATCGGTTGAGATAAGAGTAAGAAACGGGCATGCAGGCCACCTGATGTTAAGTGGTCACTGCAGCCCATGGACAGCCATGTCCAATCTCCAATAGAACAGAAGTTCTATTTAAGGATCGACGTGGGTGCGTTCCTACTCTTGAGGACTAAGATGGTCGCCTCCAATAATGTGTATCCGGCAGCCATACAGCAGTTATGAGGGTGGCGGTGGTACCGCCCCGTGCGAGCTATAACGGCTCTACCTCCTTTTAAATCCGAGAAAAGATCCGCAGAGAAACTCATGAAGAGATACTAAGAGAAATCCAAGGAGAAATCCGTTGAGAAATTCGCGGAGAGATCCGCGAAGAGATCCATGGAGAAATCCGTGGAGAGATTCGTCTATAGCACTGATAAGAGATCCGTGGACAGATTCCAATGCTCAACAGTGGGACTTTAAAGGTTCCACTTATAAAAGTAATTACTTCCATTCGTTATTTATCTACTCGCAAGCTTTAATCTATAATCCATAAATATTATAAAACAAAGTCCCGCGTCGCATCTGTCTGTCTGTTCATGATAAACTCAAAAAGTACTGGACGAATTTTCTCACAGTTTTCAACAACAAGTAGAGTGATTCCTGAGGAAGGTTGTGGTGCATAATAAGTTAAGTTTTTTTAAGGTGAGAGACTAAATAGTCAAATTCAATTTAGTAATTCCGTTGTCATTCGAAATAGATGTTTCTAATTGATAGTTTTTGTAACTAGGTAATGACTGGATGCATGTATGAAAGAAAAATAATGTAAGTAAATATATACTGTATTACCCGAGCGAAGCTGGGCCGGGCGCTAGTCTTTTATAAGATTAAGGTATTAATAATTCATACTCATGCACGAGTACTAACCCGTTGACATATTAACTATTTAGTTATTATAACGAATAGTGATATTTATTGCGCGCTTTTAACGAATAAATTAAAGGGCGGCACCACCGCCACCCTCATAACCCGCCGTAAAGCAACATGTTCTTCATGTATTGTGTTTCGGTTGGGGAGG
>DWON01003664.1:0-17631 GCA_018251015.1 Phocides pigmalion okeechobee | reverse complement strand
CGGGCAGAGGCGGGCGCGGCGGGGCCGGCCGCAGCCGCCGCGCCGCCCGCACCCTACTCCGTCAACGCCTTCAGCCGCTGCTACCAGACCTCGCCCTCCGACGTGCCGCAGGACATGTCGCTCAGCAACCTCAACTACGGCATAAACTACGGCTCCTCCGGCTCCGACAGGATGTCCTCCATGGAGGTCGATGGCTATCATTGAATTGTCGCTAAATTAATAGTATTGGAGATTGCGCGTCAGTGACCTTGAAACGTCTGTAGCCAATGTCGTCGTAACCACAATTACATGTTGTCGGGGAGCTGCTCTAGTTTTACGTGTTCGTGTAACGGAATTCAATTAAAACCAAAATAGTTTTCTCTGGTTCTAGGTGTTGATTGATATACCAGTTTTCAATGTTGTAGGTAACCAAAATATTTCTCTGGTTTTAAGTATTGGTGTAACAGAATTCGATGTTTTAAGAAATCAAAATAGTTTTACTCTGGTTCTAGGTGTTGATTCATATAACGGTTTTCAATGTTGTATGAACTCAAAGTAGCTTGTCTCTGGTTTTAAGTATTGGTGTAACAGAATTCGATGTTGTACGAAACCAAAATAGTTCGTCTCTGGTTTTAAGTATTGGTGTAAAAGAATTCAATGTTGTACGAAACCAAAATAGTTCGTCTCTGGTTTTAAATATTGGTGTAAAAGAATTCAATGTTGTAATAAACCAAAATAGTTCTTCTCTGGTTCTAGGTGTTGATTGATATGTCAGTTCTCAATGTACTATGAACCCAAAGTAGCTTGTCTCTGGTTTTAAGTATTGGTGTAACAGAATTCGATGTTGTGCGAAACCAAAATAGTTGTAGCAATTAGCAAATAAAAATTCCATGTTTTAATCGTTTTTAAATCCTAAATAATTGTAAGTCCTAAAGATAGTTCTTGAAATATTAGCAGCTCCCAAATATTTTTTTGATCCCGATTCAGTCTCGTATGTACATAAAATATATCGGAAACGATTCTTGTGTATGTTGCATACAACAGGAGAAGACGCATGCCATTTCAGTAGATAAATTAATTTTTGATAGATGGTTGTTTTGTTGCACGCGGTTATAGTACCTCATCTCTTTGTAATGATACTTCTTCCTTCTCTAAATCATTTATGTAAATATAGTTTGCCATTGTTAAGTAGATAGTCGCATTAATCATTAATATGGGTTATGACATCTTAATTAAATTGAGATATTTCGAGTTTAAGCCACACAAGTGGCAATACAAAAGTGCAAAAATAGTAGAATAAGTGTATTATAGATATTCTCTATGTGAACATTGTGTCTGCACTTTTTTTGTATCATAGGGTTTCAAAAGGGGTTGAAAATAACCGAGTATTGTTTTAAAGAGGCACAATTCTTATTGTAAATAAATTATAGCTAGTGTTAATAGTTTGGTTTGTTGAGTAAAGTAGAGTAGCCAAGGTTCACTGTATCCGACTATATGAAATATGCGGTGGATGTAAGTGTTGGGCCAACATTCTTCGTTCTTCTTAATTTGGATACTTAAAAGTGAAATTTGAATATTAAAAATTCATGTGTGTATGACTGAAGTTGCATTGTAGCTGTGAATTGTTTTTTAACCTTCATAAATTTCAGTACATTGTATATTTATTTCTTTTATCATTCTAATCTGTGTATAACATTTAGGCAAGTGACTTATAAAGTTACATTTGGTCAGTTTTATTGGAAATACACTTACACTGTTGGTACGAGATAGGGTCTTTATTGATTATTTCTCGTGCGTCATTTTCATATGCCAACGTAAAATGTACAAATTGTAACCCTAACACGTCAGGTGTTTGGTCACAGAGAGAATGATTATGCTTGAATATCAATAAATAGGATGACTTATAACTAATAGTTAGTAGGAACTAATATTATGGGTTAGTTTCATGTTATTTCTTATATTATTATACTTATAAAAGACTTGGAAACCTGACTGATCATTATTCTACAAATTCCAGTGTTTTTGTTTCAACATGTTCTCAACTTGTCTCTCTATAAATTGGTTGTTACATAAAAACTTACCCGCGTTACAAACTTTGTGATTAATATTACTGTGTCTGTTATATTTATTGGTAAAGACCAGTCGAACATATATGTTTTAGAATATAGCATTATTCTATTTACAAAATTAAACATTGAACTATCTAGGTAATGCCAATTTTAAGAGGGAGTATCGCATAATTATGAGAAAAAATATTTGGTCGAGGTGTTAAAGAGATTAAAGTGTCCTTTCTATCTACTTTGTATATAGTTGAAAATGCTCTATGTATATATATTTTTGAAAATGTATTTATTTGAGAAGTGCGATTTTATTCACTTTATTGCTGTAGAAACCCAAACCAAAAAATAATTAATACCAAATTCCTTGAAGAACAATATTTGTATGAAAACTTGAATATGTTTTGCTTCCTTAAAAGTGATTTCAAAAAATAATTCAAAGTTGTTTGCATCAGACCTGAGATTATTTATAAATTTAGAATTTTTAAATAATAAATATCTTTCATTTTAGTAAAATTTAATTGTTTACAAATGTCGATTGATTTAACATTAGTTAGTATTAATCTCGATAATCGATATTTGACTAAATCTTACTGATATAGTATACTTTACAATTTTAGTCAACATATCTACAGACCAGGCTAGAAAGAGACCCTTTTGCCGCTCCCGTATTAGAGCCCTGCGCTCGCTCTGTCAGCTCGAGACCCGTAGCATCTTGGAAAAAAATATAAGGAAAATAAATGATAATATTTGAAAAACACAAGTAATAAAATAGAAAACTTCCCAAAATTAGCAAAATTACTTTACCATTGCTTATTTTCTTCATCTTCATCATATATTCCGTGTTTGTAATATGTTTGCAATGTTTGTCTTTTATAGTTTACATAACTGTTTGATAGGTTACAGACAGGAGCTATTTAATATGAGAGTGCCATAGATATTAGAACCATCATTTATCATGATCATAAACAAGCGTATTGGATCGATACTATCGAATATACTCCAGTATTGGATTGACATAGTTTAGGAGAGCACAACAAAACTGCACTAATGCAGCCATTCTGTGATGATGTGGGGGCGGTCACTGGGCAATCTGTACTACATTTAAAAATAGTTGATATAATGCAATTTTCATTTTGTTTGTTTGGTTTTGATCCTTTATGGACTCTAAACGTGATATATGTCAGTGTTCATTTAAATCCCATAACAAAGAAGGAAACGCGATAGTATCCACACATTGGCAGTAATGAATAATTTTTGAGACAGCTTTACTTATTTTCTAAGAATTAATATTTCACTTATATTGTTATGTAGTACTTCTATTGCACTAAGTATATACCTATATTATAAATAAATAATTATTTTAGCCACTGACTTGGGATTTATCGTTTTATCATTATGGTTAATACTTTTAAGGTCTCTTTGTGTACAGTTATAAGATTCTTATTGCCTAAATTATATGAACGTAATTTATTGACCCTATAGGTGTATTATATAAGCTTAGCTCTATATGCATTTCGTTATAAATCACTTTTTATCACACTTGTGTTTTAGAAATATATACATATATATTGAGAAATTGATAAGTGTTCGGCACTACAGAATTGAAGGTGAATTGGGAATTACCTACTAGCAACTAGTAATCAAAATGTTTATTTTTATTTTAGAACAAATTGTACAAGCGTCACTCTGCAGTGCCCTACATTCGTGTTTCGAGTCTATTAATATTATATTGTTGTTTGAGACTATCACAAGAGATGGATATCTTGAGAAATTATTATTGTAAATGTAAATGTACCGTGTAATTATGTTATAAAGTATTACGTGTAATTATTAAAAGAAGGACAATTTAAATAATAATTTGTATCATTTCAGTCTCCCAAAAATGAAACGAATTTATTATGCTACATATTTATTTTGTTCGTACTATGGTACCTACTAGATATGATTCGATCACACTAACGTCTTTTAAAATTCTAATTATTAATACATCCTATCAAAATCAAAATGCTTCGTATATAATATTGACTACGTGATTTTGTAACAACCAAATCGTAGTTGACTTGAGAGTACTTGTTAAATGTATCAAAATGTCATTTGGCTTCCTTTACTTTAAAGCTTTCTAGAATAGTGCACAATAAGATACAGTGAGAGAAGAAAGTAAAAATATTAACAAATATAATAAATATAAATCAGTTTCATGATTCATTCACAGCGTCCAGACGTGTAGTCGCAGGCACGCGGATGTTCTGCCAATCTCCGGATTCTGTGAACCGTTTGTTTACAACCATAAGCTGTTCAAAGGTAGCTTTAGCAAGCTTATGCTTATTGCGCACTTTTTGAACTAGTTCCTCGTCATATACATCTTCAGGGTGCTCCAGCTTTAAGTGTGCTTTCATTTCTTGGACAGTTATCAAGAAACAATTCCACGGAGACCAGTCATCCTGTACGTGCCACCGACAAAGTCGCAATTCGGACATGTCGTGGCACTCACTGATTGCCGAATGCGAGTGCCAAAGCTTTTCCACAATAAAAAATATATCTTTCTCTTGTAATACGAAAGCTAGTGATCCCCAACACTTTCTTCGTCGTTCGTCGCGTTGTACGGCTCTTAGTATAAATTTGTATGGTGTCATATCCACCCAGCAACGTTCTGTTACGTCTTTCCATGAACATGACGTACAAACTAGAAAACCGCTCATCTTCGCATTAAGTGGGAAATCACTATCACCTTTTACCTGATGACACATCTCACATAAATGCAGTCTGCTGTTTTCCATTTTCCTATAATCTTTCTGATCTTTCCTTTTCGTGACATCTGAATTTAATTCCGACGTTTTTATTAGTTGAAACAAACACGCGGCTATTCTTCGTCTCAAAAATTCTAGTTGGTAGTCATTAGATCTCCTGACAAGAAGATCACACTCGCGATCAAGTAACGTGATAATTTCCTCTGCAAGAACATGTCTAAATTCTTGTAACGCAAACTTCATGTCGACGAGAAGTTCAATACGTTCGTTAACTTCCATATCTTCACGAAGAAACGAGTTATATAATTCTTTTAATTTCCTAGCCTTCTGTATTTCTATAGTGTCCATGGTAATCATTTTACCATCGCGCCCATACCATGCGACAGGTTTCGATATTTCATCAAGGAACTGTTTTTCTTTAACTTTCCGGCTATCCTCTTTTACTTTCACTCTGTATGCTTCGATACATCGAAGAAGTTCAACTTCCTTGTCTAGTAAAAGTGTAAATTCTGCAATTTTGGGGCCTTTCGAATGAAGTTGCGAAATTCTTGCAATTTCTGCATGTTTCCAGCGATCAACCTGTTTTTAAAACGAAAATTAATCTTTTATACCTGCTATACCTATTATAAGTGTTTCAAAAATTTGTCTTACAACACAGTTACATCCCAACCAAAATAACAGATAACTATGTCTATATATACAAGAAAAGATGCCAAAGTTTACAAGTACTGTAAGTACATAATAATAATAGCGCGTAAAAATGTTTTAATACCATTGCATACAGCTGATCAAAATCTTCTCGAGTTTTTGGAAATGTTTTAGTGATTAGGTCTTTACGTAAACGCCTATCCATAGCTTCGCGTTCAAGTCGTTCCTCTTCTTTCATTTTAGCTATCCTTTCCCTGTAATCAAAATATTATATTAATAAACAATACAGCAACTGCAAATTATATAGGTTTCCCGAAAATGAGTTTCAGGGTTTACGCTCTGGTAGATGCAGATCTACTCATATTTACGTCTATGTTATGAGATATTTTCGAGAATCAGATAATAAAGGCATATTAAAATATCTCGCACCAAAGTTAAAAGACAAAATCGTTTTTCCTACTGTAGTTAAAAGGATTTCAGCTTGATAAATCGTTTTCGTTTGTTGATCATCAGTAACCATATTTGTTAGGCATAGGGTACCAATTTATCAACTATAAATTAAGTTAGTAGGTATCTACTAATCGTGTTATCTCCAGCATCTTCATTTACTACCATTTCAGCTGCTTGGAATGGAATGGACCAATTTACTACCATATCAGGTGCTTCCTCGTTTGTTAAATTTTTGATTATCACCATAATAGATCATTAGTATAGATATAAAGGTACTCACAAACATATTTTAAGCCATCTCTCAACTTTTTGTCTGAATTGATAGTGTCTAAAAGCTCTTTGTATTATGCTAGCAAAATGGTCATGATTCAGACGTCTAATCATTTCTTCATAAGTCTCGTACGGTTTGGGCATGATGATTATGTCATTAACATTAGGAATATACGCTTGTACACTGTTCATCTGTGTTGCTCGACTGTAGCTTGTGTCCTGGAGTATATGATTACAGTATGAAATTCAAATAAGAATTACTTTAATATTAGTATTGTTAATTGTTTTTTTTTTTTATCATGGAACCTAGATAATACCAAAAATCATCGTATCCTAAGCGGATTCTTACTTCTAATAGATACATAAAAATCTACAGCTAAATAAATACAACGTGGTGTTCAATATTAAATTATAAGGCAGGCAATATAAATGATTTCCAGCCAGTTAGAATTACAAGCACGCACCCACGAAACTAGGTCATTTTTATCCATCTGTTAAATTTCATCATGTTAGCCATTCACTTCTCAAATATAGGTAAATAATTAATTTTTACACATCAATTTATGACTTCCTCAGTTGTGAAATATAGGTACGTCACGATCACGAACATAAGCACAACAATATCTCTTCTCATAAACACTATGTCATAAAGGCCGAAAGATAAAGTAAGTACATTTAGATTTTGCGAAATTCATGGAGATAACTACTTTGTCTCGAGTATAGAGATACTATTAAATATAAGAGTTCATTACAGTCGCAAGCTGGATGTATGGAGAATAAAAAAATGTACTCCATTTTTTTGGAGTCTGACTATCAATGTTAACATGTAACTACATATCTTTGAATGCAACTAAAATCAGACAATAACTGCAAGGTTTTACTGCAAACTTACATAATTTCTCTCTCGCTCCTCAGCTGTTTGTGTATCTCTACAATTTTTCTTCTCTGGAGGTAATTTTTCAGGCTTTTGAGGAGTTTGAGTGTAGGCATGATGATAAACAACTCCTATAACAAGTAATAAAATTAAATGCTATATACATTTAAAATTGGAAGTAGTATTTTTCTGGTAACCGTTTATACCTGTATTAATATTTCTATAACCGCCTAAGAAAGGTTTTTCAATTGGCTCAGAGAAAATCTCTACATTAATGTGCTTAAGAGTCGTTCCAAACGGCACCATAACAGTCAGTACATCGTTAACGGGCATTTCCTTGTATAACTTCTCTAAATTAAGATTTTCATTATTTTTCGTCAGTAATTCTACATCTGCTATTCCATATTTATCATAATCGAGATCCAAAAGTGCCATACGATCTTTTAAAGGGCGTTCTCCTCGTAGCAAAACTAAGTTATCGGGCTCCACTTGAAACAGTCCAGCCAAATTCTTTTTTATTTCGTGAATCTTCATAATGGAATGGTAGGACCGGGTAAATACAGCATTTTGATTACGCACTTTAAATTTTATTGCTATAAATGGCATCGTTCTTTTCTTTGGTATAACAGCTTGCAAAAGTTCGTGAACGTAAGACTCCTTCGGGATAGACGATAAAGCGAAGTCTTCGGAGTTCTTTGTGAACACATCAATAGTTAAATTACCTAGTGCATCGGGCTTTAAATCTGACAATATGCTGGTCTCCTTTAACACTGTACGGTTCTTGGTTAGTAAAAGGTTACTATTTGATTTCGATAGTAATTTGGCTAGCTTTCTTTTTACAAATTTAATTGGTGTATTGGCAGGAAATACTTTGCTGAACACTTCCGTGGGGTGCAAAGGGGATTTAAAAGTAATAAGGATATGACTGACTGGGCACTTGTATTGCTCACAATCTCTAGCACATGGGGCAGTTGGAAATCGGGACTTAGTGTCATCGTCTACTGGCGAGGAAACTCGTTTGTAAGGTGGAGCTGTAAGCAACTTCTCTCGACCGAGTTCGCACTGACACGCTATTACTTCTTTTAAACAGTCTGGATTAGGCGCAATTCCAAGAGTTCGATTTATATCCATATTGTAATACGATCGTTATCACATAAATAATTAAGAAACACTTAGAAATAAATTGTCACGACCGTTGTAAAAACATTAACGAATAATTAAAAACGATGCATTTTTTCTGTACAAAATCCTTGTATAACGTTGACAGAAAGTGATTGCGAAAATGTTTGTTTTGCTGAGCGACGGTTGCTATGCGATTCGTTTTTTAAAATAAACATTTCCATTTATGCTAAACTGAAATAATCTAAACGTTAGAAATAACTCCAATTAGAAGAACTAAATCATGTATTTTTTGTTTATTTCTATACCATTAGCTATTTATTATTATTTATTGTATTTTATGGAGTAATAATTGGGAAATAATAATCATTACAACTAATCTTAGTCAAAACAATAAAGTTTTAAGAGTCTTATGGCACACTACACAATGATAATCATTGTGACGGTCCCACAAGTGGTTATTGTAGTATCTGGATGTACTTATTTATTTGTATTTGTGTTCACAGATCTAGATTTGGAGAAAGTACTAGTTACATATTTATTTAATAAAATACCTATTTATATTTACTCATTCATGTTATGATATTAACAAAAAATATCAAATTAACAAGTTATGTATGTACTCGTGAATTTAAATATCGACAAATCCTACATAAATGTGTTTTTAATAGTAAAATTACTCTTGTAGCTCTCAAAGTCACATTCTAAGTAGGCTTCAAACTAGCCAGAGGTTGTGTGGCAATAAGCCGCGAGACATCGAGTCCTCTGTCATGGGGGGCTTTGATGTCGTGTGTGCGATGTTGAGACTACCTACCTACCTACTGCTATTCTATTGTCGGCTTACTATACATTAAGTAGCACGTTTGTGATACTAAACCGACATTCTAAACTTCCTTTAATTATACTTAAGTAATTAGCTTAAATTTCTTTGTATTTTAAGTAAGTACATTTTAAACTATTAACTAACTGTATACATTTTGTTATTGTAAAGTGCTGTATGGTAGGTCAAGTTTCTAAACCCGCGTGATACCGCTGCGCACAATTAGTTGTCTATAAATATTACATATATTTTACTTTTTTTACCTTTTATGGACATAATTTCAAATCTTTATTTAAAAGATAACTTAGCTGACTTTGAGATGACTTACACATTAAAGACATCCCTAATCTATTAACCGTATTATAATTCTTTGATGTTGTGTTTTGTTGGACAGGTGTCGACCATATTAAAACCCAGTAGCAGTAGGTAAAGTGTATGGGATCTACTTCAGACGGGATGAATTCTTTTCCATATGAGACTGGCTACAGATGTACGCAGGATGCAGCGATTTGTTTGTTGGTTACATTTCATTAAATGAGCACAAGCTGAGAATATTGAAGTGCTGTCAATCTAAGCATTTTATGGAAATTTTGTATACAGTGTTTCAGTTCTCAGACATGTGAAAAAGTAATTTTAAATGAAGTTTTTTTATCATAAAAGTAATTCAATTAATAAGAATTGCGAAACTATTGAGTCTTAAGAAGCTATTTCCCCGCGTTGCCGGCATATGCACACGGCAAAGACACAATCAAAGTAGGCATCAAACTTGCCAGCGGCTCTGTGTAGTGTCGAGCCGCGAGACTTCGAGCCCTCTGTCAGAGATGGAGGACGCTCCGCACTTTGATGTCGTGCGTTCCATTGTTGAGATTCTTTCTACTACTGCTTGTGTACTGCCCTACAAAGCCTTGTACGACTTTGAATACGAGTGTGAAAGCAAAATTAGAAGAATTAGCTTCAAATAAAAACAAATTAAACATATGCAAGCAATTAAAATCCTTTCTTTCGTATTCCTGAACAACCTTAAATCCTAGTTGTGTAGATTGCACATTAAACGATAATTAATATTTCAAAAACGACCTGATTAGTTAATTTGCGTTACAACTAATTTACCTACATACATTTTTTCTTTAAATATTATACTAAAATCAATTATGCTATTTCTGGCTAGACAGTCTATTTTTTAAGTTTAAGACGTCAAAAACGCTAAACTACAATGAACCAACACAGCTTTTCCTATATTCAAGAGTAATTTCAGTTATTATGAGTCCTAAACGAAACACCTTACGAGTCAGTGATACTTTATTGAAGTTCAAAAATTTCTATAAACTACATATTTTTAATAAAATAAACCTAAATACAGTAATTAATATTATAAGACAGAAATAGATTTTACAAGGATGCCACGTGCTAACCATGAATTGTTCTGCCACTCTCATTCACATTAGTGTCGCTTTTGACTTTTTGACAAGTTTCATAAAATTTTGAGATAGCTGTATGTTAACCTTATAATACTAGAAGATCCTATGAGTCGTCTTCTTATCTTAATTGGATCAAACAAAATTACTCATCAATTTATCTGATAGTAAAAAATAAAATAAACGAATAATTAATATGAAGTAAACGCGTTCTTATATGTACCTACCTTGTAGTTGGTGACACATCTAACTAGAGACCTGCATTGGTAGTGCGTCGCGACCTACTGCCCTGTTTGTGTAAGTTGATTGCGTAAAGATGCTTTGACGGCGTAAATTGCCCAGTCTACAGCCTAGCGATGTAGTAAATAGGAAACAAAGTTACTAATATAAGAGAACATGGAACAAGCAAAACAAATATAAATTTAAGGAGATACTCAAATTAAAAAAAGGATTATATGGTACAACTGTGTGATTTGACTACACAGTCATTAAAGTAATTCCAATTTTTTTGTAACGATAAGAATCTTAAGAAACTTCCTCAACGTCTCGAATTTTACCGGACCATCGCAGGCCTAGCTTAAAGCGTTTTTAGTGTTTATAATTGTATGCGTTTTAGTATAAGCTAATAACGTCCTAAGATTTTATGTTAAATGTTGTTCTCACCTTTAATTGGCTTGCTCACATATCTATAATTGTTAATATATCAAACTCCAGAAATGTATTGTGTGTACAGCTGTTGGTGTTATATAACAATAAATAAATAAATAAATAACGATACGTACGTATTGTAGACAGATGTATGTAATAAGTCATGTATAATAATTCAGGCATATATATATTTATCAGCTAAGAAAAAGAAATGCCCTCGTCAATGCGCTTAGCGTGGGGCCTGCAGCAAACGAATAACTTCGTAAGCAGGATGTTGCCCATCTAAACAAGGCAGAGTTACTTACATTTATATATATACCCCTCCTAGTTAATTATCAGAACATGCACGTTTTGTTATTTAGATAAAAAAAATCAAACTATAGTTAACTTCTATTATATATTATAACTATTGTTATCAAAAATGTGTAGGTAGATTTGCTTTTTTATATATTCATGGACCCTTAAGTTCAATAATAAACTTATAACTAAAAGATTATCAGATTTTATGTAAATAGTGCAAAATAGAGAATAATTACCAGTTTGGAGGCGATAACGGCTAGACATCTTTTAGTGTGAGCAAAGCGCGACCTACTTTTGTTGCGTATGTGATTGCGTACGTTTGGATTCGCTTAGACCGAGGAAGGGCTTAAGGATTATGCAATGAAATCACAGTCATCCTAGAATCAAAGTCAAAGCGTACCTACTTTATGCGATAGTCGTGATAATTACAAACAGTTGAAAGCCACGCTCTCACTCAAGTACTTGAGGTACGTGTGTTAAGTCATTGCTTGTATGTATATGCTTTAGTGTAGGTAATTAACTACAAAAGGGTCGATCACAGCAAGCAATTGCATTGAAAGGCGGTTGTGTATAATTGGCTATAAAGGGATAACGACAGCTTTGGAAGCGAAATGACATATTGCTGGCGAAAAGGCGATTATTTACCGTAGAAAACAAAGCATAGGAATCCCAATGTACTATTTTAATCAACTGTAAACATTTCACATTTTAATCGTAGATTTTTTAGCATTATGTAATTGCAAGTGAGCTTGCAATTACATAACTGACGTTGCTCAAGGACATCTGTAACAAATTACTGACACGGAATACAATAATGGTTTATACTAAGCTTAACTAAGTTATTTGATTACATAAATTGTAGGAATTATGAATGAATATATCTAGTTTCTTTTTATATGTATATACCTGTTTTTATCGTAAAGAAGATTTATCGAAAATTTTCTTTTAACCCCCATTTTTCCAATATGCCGACGCGAAAGTATGCGTTGATAAAATTGAAATTCAGACAAAGGACCTCGAAATCTATAAATTTACTTATTTTCAAAACTCTTGGAAATCTTTCCAGGCAACATTTTCAAATGACTGTACTACAGGTACTCGTAAGTACTAAATTGGTTTCTTTAACGTTCATTTAATAAATTGAATTCACGTGTATTTGTGGATCTCATAATTTCTTTCGGTTTTTATAATAAAGAAAATAGTCGGAACGCCTCGGGGCTTAGTACGTATTAAAAAAGGTGAACTGAAGATGCACGGCTCTGGATAAAATAAAGTATATTAGAAAAGAATACCCTGCTAAGCTTAAAAAAACTGTAAACTCCTTTGAAAATGTTCAACAGCTTGTTAGTAGTGATTCTGGCAAGGATTTGTTAGTAATTTAACAATTTTCTTTCGTAACATCCTGTGTTATTTTGTTGGAATAAAAAGTTTTGTACAACAGAATATTTTATGTTTTATTATATACTCCTAAATATACCTCCTAAATATACTTTAATTTTCTCTTTTGGTGTCTAGTAGATCGAGATCATTTATCAAAACTGATTTACTAGCATTCATTTTACCCTGATCTAGTAATATCTATATTTCTAGTTTAAAACCCGGAAGTTATAACTTTATTGATTTCTTTATAATAGAAAGCTAAGGAGTTTTGTACCTAGTTGATAGTTAATAAAATTGAGAAAACAATAAAATTACAGCGCAATAAAAGAGTGAATGTGCCGAGCATAGCTGGCGTCATATTAAATTCCTGCGAAAACATAAAAATGATTTTCGATCGTAAAACTATAATTTACAGACGTAAAAATGCGCTGAGTTATATGTTACTTCGAAGTATGCACCGCTTTATGTTTGGTGAAGTATTTGATGATAAGATTCTTTCAGTGATATCCTTTATGACCAAAATTCTATTTGTAATATATCTATTTGTAGGTTTGACTCTAAGAAATTCTGTCAAAATTATTATAATATAGCCAACCTTTCACTGAATATCAAAATTCTGTAATATATATGTACGAGTAAGTGGATATGTATAAACCAAATGCATGTTTATCGATAAACATGTCGAGATACTTCTGAAACTGGCCATCGTTTACCATGAACAAACACGAAAACATTCAAATATGAAAGGTTACCTCAAATATCAACATGGATGCAATACTAGTCAGCCAAAAGCTTTGGGGCTAGTTTGTTTAAACTTTTTTAGGGTAACTAGTGCCCGGAGCGTTTGATATTAGATATCGGTCGAGTAAGCAACTGTCAACAAGTCTAAAACCTACGAACTCGTATTATTGCATTTAAACGGAGAGGACGTGCGTTCTGTAAACACGTGTTTTAATCAAGCCTGTTGCTTCACTTCCGTTTGCTGCGGCCACTGCGCGCTCAGAAAGAAAAACTTTGCATGTGTTTTATTACGACGGATGCGGATCAGCCTGGGGGCTTAATTTTGATTCCAGTCGGCCCGTTTGATTCGTTTTATCTTATGCTTGTATATAAAAAATATTTTATGCGATGTTGTATGTCGATAATGTTTTAAACTGTTCGATATTTGGTTGTTTACAGGTTTGTCATTTCCCAAACGAGCATGGTCTTTTCGTTGTTTGCGATAATCGAGGTGAACAAATTTTATTGTGCCCGCGGGTGCGGCGGGCGGCGGGGCAGGCGAGCAGTGTGCGGAGGGCGCCGATTCATTCGATTAAAGCCCGCTGTACACGGAAATTATCAAACGAAACGCACCGACAGTTCAGCGGGCCGTGAGAGCCTCTACATTAATAGTTTTTGTTCCCCAACTCGCTTGTTTCGTCGCAGAAAGGCAAAGTTAGCTTCAGAGTTTTTCTTTGTATGAGCGAATTGTTTTCCGACACGTCTCGTTTTGTGACACTTTTTTAAATTTTGTTCATAGAAACAGCGCAAAAAATGGATTCACAGACTGGCAGTCGCTGTGCACTCATATTGTCCGGAGCAAATAGTATAGGAATGTGAAATAAAACACATTTCCCGTGAAACTCTTCTTACTGACTGTCAGGTACTCATAACTCGTGCGATTGAAGTATATAAAACACGATGACTAACATACCAATATTAAGTGTTCATTGGTAATTGGATAATATTTACTTCGATTGTAGATTGATTAATGAATTATAAGTTGTCCTTATTGTTAATTTTGTTTAATTATTACAATATTTTGTTGCTTTAATAGAATAGTTAGAGTTTGATTAGTTGACGTGATTGTTAATTTTTTATCCAGTGTTAACATATAAAACATAGTAATAAAAAGCATAATAAACACTATTATGCTATTAAAACTATTAAATCTGTAAATAAAAACCCTGTACTTTTGTGGATAACATTTATTTGAACTAATAATATTTGAATCGTTATGGTGAATAAATAAATACCTAACTAAATTTAGGCGCGTAGACTAAATAGTTTGAAAATTCAAATACAGTTTGTTTTAGTATTTGTATAGATTTTCCAATTGTACCTCGCGTTAATTTGTTTGTACAAATTTTGCCGTGCCCACAAACGATTCGATTAAATTTTATCTCTCTATTCCATCTACACAATAGCCGATAACATGCATAACAATAATATGTAAAGCTCATGATGTAATCTATAGTGTTTAAATCATTAATATTAGATAAGAAGCAAACATTTCATTCTACATAAGAATATATGATCAAATATTAACTTGCATTCTAAAAAATTATAAGTCTCTCAATTTTTAATTTACGTATTTACGCGTATGATAATATTGTCAATAAAAGGTTATTATACACCAAACAGAAATAATTACGTAATACGTAACCGAAACGCCAATATGCGTAATGAGAGCTGATTAGCGCTGACTGCGGGCAAATTAGCCGACGGCAAAGCGCGAAGTCTACGTGCGAATTGATTCATCGTCATTTTGCTGGTTGACAAAATTCAATCGTATATATTTGAAGATTTAATATATTCTAAAAGAAATAATAGCTATGTAGTATTATTCCGTCCTTCACACGGAGGGCGCGATATTCGGATCCCTATTCCGAATCTCTGAGTTTCCAAGTTATAGATATATTAGAAATTAATTACCACTCGCTTTAGGGGCGGAGAAAATGCTCGTTAAAATGCTTCAGCATGCCTCGGAGTTTGACATAACTAAATTCATTATAATTTCATGTTATGAACGACCCAAAACTTTATGTTGTTCAAGTATTGAGAAATAATTGCTATGTTATGTATAAAATAATGTTTGCCTTGTAGCAGAGCTTGTGTTTAAACTACAGTGGTTCGGATGTGAAGTATACAAATAAATTCCTACTTAGTACTTAACTGTACCAAGTAACGGATAATATGTAACTATAATATATGTTTACAAGCTACCCATCTTATATATTTTAGTTTACTGACGTGTGTAGTCTAATGATCATCTAACGCATTTCATTCCTGTTTTTTATTCTTGGTTTTGTGAACACAAAGTGCGTAAGGCATAAAAGACAAAAATGTCAATTAGCGCGCGAACCCCGTCACACAAGACAGCAGGTATAAAGGTGCCAAGGATCCCAGTATGGGATAGCGGCAAAGGAGTAAAAAATAACAATTATAACATAGAAGTTTCCCTAATTATAATCTTATGGAGGAGTACTTTGTTGTATCTACCATTTAAATCCGTATTTCTTTAGAACTACGTGGGCGTTGATAACAAAAATAGAAATAGAAATTCTTAGCGTATCTACGTGAATATTTTTTCTTATTTTTTCCAAGTAAACAATACTGTCCATATTTATTATTCGTATTTATACTATTATTATTCATGAAACCGCATTGTATTTTACTTATTTTATGCAATATTTCTAAGATTTCCCTTACACTTGAAAATGCTTTGACCTTTTACTTTTAATTCTACGCACAAATATTTTTAATTTTAAATTTAATAGGCTTATGCCTTTTCCTAAATTAGAACTAAACTAACGTCACTTACTTATTGTATGCCAATGTTTATTCATTAATATTAAAAATAAAATAATCTTGTCTTGTGTAGCCAGGAGCAAAGTTTAAAGCTTCGAAAGCGCCATCATTAGCAGGTATTTAGCCTTTTCCCGATTGCGGTTTTGAGTCAATTTGCGGAGTGCATTTCGATCTGTGTCCTGCACTTGCCGAGTCCAATATGCTGTATTAATTATTTATAAAATTAATTTCAATCGCAAAAACAACATGTTCACTCTATCAGAGTAGCGTATGCCCACGATCTTTATTAGATTACTGGATCAGTTAGTGTATGAATTACTGACGATTTATGCTTTCAAATAGTTATCGTCGCGCCCCTTTTAATTCAGCAGCAGAGCGATTTTCCATTCGGTTAATTGATTTCGTTAAAAATGTCAACTCACCGGATTTTTGGTCTGATAAAAGTATACAGATATTTTTGATGTTGATAATTTGTTACGGTTTGCTCCATAGGTAGCTTTTGAAGCTATCGATAGTTCAGGTTATACGTCGACAGTTCATTTTTTTTGAGAAAATTGACGGAATGATTCAGTTAACTTTAGAGTAGTCGTATTCTAGCGAGTTCATCACATATGCATATTATGACATAACTGGACGGGTTTTATTGCGCCACCGGCGGACGTGGGAAGGATTGGGAAGCATGCACATTTCGAAACGGTTATGTAGAAGATATTACTATAATACTTACCTCAGGACGTACCTACTGTTAATATGCGATCTTTACGACACCCAGTAGTACTCGGCAAAGGAAGATTCAAACATTTACGAGCTTAGGTCCCCTTGAAAACTCGGAGTTTATAAACGAGTAATAGAGATATAAGACTTTTAATGTGCTAAACAATAATTGCTTCCAAGTCACCTTTTGTTTCCTTATTTTTATGCAGTATACAGAAGAAATTTCTTAACAAAAAGTAACCACAAAATGTCACAAAGCACAGAGTCGCTCATGCAGCCAGAAATTAGCTGCCAATTGCATCGAACACACTATTATAAGTTCGGCCATTGTTTTACTGTTTTTCGAACTCGTGTGAAGTTGGATTAGCGTTGTTACTACTCCATAGGTGTTTCGCAACAAAAGTTGTTAAAATTTTAATTGAATCTGCGTGTTTATTTTAGATTCATGTTTTTATACAGATGCCAATTTTTGTTTTAAAGTTTGGAATACGCATATTATTATTGGCGACATAATAATTTTCATTTGATTGCAGAGATAAAAATAAATACGTATGTGGTGGTAATAAGGTGGTAGAGCCGTTAGAGCTCGCCCGGGGCGGTACCACCGCCACCCTCATAACCCGCCGTAAAGCAACAT
>DWON01003663.1:0-17636 GCA_018251015.1 Phocides pigmalion okeechobee | reverse complement strand
ACCTAACCTAAACAATCTAAAGGGCGTCCGTGCCCATGCGGCATGGTTCCAAGAACACTAGCTGCATTCCCGCGCTGAATAGCAATCGCCATTCTCTGCGCGATATATGAACCAGCCCTCTTGTCACTGGCGGCGTCGTATTACATAGTATTAGTTATTACGTATTTGTTCCACTTGGCTTTGAAACGCTTGGGCCGAGGTGTCCGCGTGCCAATTTTTTTTTTTAAACAAATAGTACCACGTTTGATGTACGCCGCCGGTGAAAAGAGGGCTGGGTCATATCTTGCGCAGAGAATTGCGATTGCTATGTAATATTATAACAACATATCTATACAAATAATAAAATTGTATTAGCTTGCTGTCTGTACAAGGAAGATATATATAAGAAAAAAGATAAGTTGTTATTAACATAATAGAACTCAAAATAGTAATTAAATAATTAACACTTTCCCTGCGGTTCACAACACCGCTGTGTAATGCGCGACGCAACGCGCTTTTGGCTTGTATACCTGTGTTGTACGGACAAATATGTCTTGGTTACAAGCGAACACAAGTGCTGTATTTAAGTCGGCCCTACAAGCTTGGCGGCGGACATTACGTATGTGTATTCGTAGATGATACACAGATCAAAATACAATATTTCTGTGAACTGTCAGGGCATCTTCAGTTTAGAGATATAAACTTCAGTTTAGCCCGCCTCCCGCAACGCTGACCCGATCTATATGAGCACCGCAGTTTAAGTGTTTAAAATAATTTCATTTTTTTATTATTTCTTTCTAATCAGACCAAGCCTTCTGTATGATGCTACAACTTACCTAGGTTTCAGCGATTTGGGCTTACAGTCATATTCCCCAGGAACATTGACGCATATCTGATCTGATCTGCATATGTCCTCAGCATCTTCGCACTCGTCAATATCTGGGAGAGAAAAAACTGTTAGACTAATTTACATAGTGCACAATATTTTATGACAGCTACTTGCCAGAGTAATAAGGTTTTGTAAAAATTTTCGACAAAATACGTAGTGCCTTTACGTGAATTACCTCAAATGGAAAGCCAGACTTAAAGTAACACTTAAAACAGTTTAATTTTTTTTCAAAGAACTAAATACCATTTCGCAAATTAATTTGGAAACATGGTTTACCTTGCCTTACCATTTTACGGGCTTTACCTTCGCATTTATTGGTGTCAGGGTTCGTCTTGAATCCAGGAGGACAATGCTTAGACACTTTGTCCTGACAGTAGAAGGAGCCACGAGTGTTTATGCAGAATTGTGATATTTTATTACAATCGTCCTTTCCATTAACGCATTCGTCCACATCTGAAAAGAATGATATAATAGTCAAATCTTTGAAATACTGTTGATTTACACATTTGAAACGTTTGAACATGTTTCCGCTTAATGTTATATTTCACACCACTTTTACATCATGTATTACATGTAAAAAGAGAAATACAGTCCTCAAATCTTTACTATCCCATTAATCATAGGTCTTCGCAACAAAAGATAGCTTATATCCATCTATACGGTGTAATCTGTCGCTATGTTAAAATCCATCAAAATCGCTTCAGCCGTTTTGACATGAAAGCGGAACATACATACGCAATGTCGCCTTCATAGTAAATATGATTAAGTGTAAGGATAGTACCTTCGCATTCCTCGTTGATGTTCGTTTTAAATCCAGGCGGACACTTCTCCTCAACAGGTGGTCGTGGTTTGTTCAGTAAATTGGTGGGATCACCGGACACTCCCCCACATTTGTAACCACCGATGGTATTCTCGCAAAGGTAGAAGGGACAAGGTGGATTTATTAAAGTACATTCGTTCACGTCTGAAATAAAAATACTTGTATATCAATATATAGTTTTGTATTGAAAAAAGGTGGGGGGCAAAGATTTTTATTTTTAGGTAGCAAAGGAGCATACACTCCACCTGATGGTAAATAGTCGCTACCGCTCATGAACATCTGTAACTATAGAGAACAAGAGTTCCACTTGAAGATGATCACAGATGCATTGACACTCTTGAGGACTTAGCTAAGACTAAGGTAAGGCAAAGTGACATAAGGTGAGGTAAGGTGAGGTAAGGTTAGGTATGGTGAAGTAAAGTGAGGTAAGGTACTGTTACTTACCATCACAAGCATTATTCTTCAAGTTCCTAGAAAATCCTGGCGGACAATATCCCTTCTCCAGTTCTGTCTTCGGAGGTTTCGTGGGAATACACTTGTAAGACCCATGCACGTTCTGGCATTGGGTATTCGGCATGCATATTGGGGGATCATATGCACATTCATCGATATCTATAAATATAATAAATCTGTAACTGATCGGTGTCTAATCTGTAACTGATCTGTCTGTACATATATATAAAAAATCATAATATTTGCAAGAGAACCTAAATCAATGTATTTTGGTTTTGTCTGTCTGTATGTCCGTATATCTGTATATTTGTATATTTATGCACGCTAATATCAGAAACGGCTTATCCGATTTGAATGCAGTTTTCAGAATTATATTATGATGGGCTTCACTTATCATTTAGCGTTTTTTCATTGAATTCGGTTAACAAATAAAGAAGTTATGTCAATTTAATTCAATCATCACCGACGAATTCGCCGGCACCGCTAGTACAGACTATATTATTCTTTTCAATAGAACTTCACATACAGGTAACTTAGTTTTATCATCAATCAATCGATTCCTTTGAATCGGTTATGTAAATAAGTCATAAATATAAAATATACCTACTCTATAATCGATTTCACGAAATCATTCACATGTTATTCCAAAACGGATAAACGAACATCCTCAAAAAATCAATCGAAACTACATTATACTATTTTTTTGTTTATGTGAGAAGAGTAGCATCGTTTGCTGTATTTCGTTTACTAGTAGAAAACGAGCATGCAAACCACCTGATGGTAAGTAGCCGCAGCCCATAGACATCCACGTACAATCGCAAACACGACCGAAATTTTATCTGAGCTCGAACTGAGATGCGTTGCTACTCCTGAGGACTAAGATGGTCGCCTCGCTTGAAAGTGTAGCCAGCAACCGCACTTCTCCAACCGAAACACAAGTAATGCTTTACGGCGGATTATGAGGGCGGCGGTGGTAATTCCCCAGTCGAACTATAGTTCTCCCACCTTTACTTTAATTACTAATAATTCCTTTACATTGGACTTTACATATGAGTATATTATTTTTAGATGTATATTAGTAGTAGATGATTTCAAGTAAATAATTTGTGTATGGTCAAACTGAGGCCAAACCCACGCAAAATGCTCGGACATAAAATCACTTGAGCCGATTGTATGAGCTAACGTGTAATATCGTGACGAAATTGGTGCAATCGCATGAATGGACATCGCTGTCTTGGTCTCGCAATCCTGTTCAATGTAGATCTTTTATGAAATTGAAGTAACAAATTCATGCAACCCATCTGGAACAAACTTCATATAAAACTGAAGTCGACAACGCGTTGCTGCTCGAAAAGACTAAGATACTCGCCTCATATGTAATCTTGACAAATGATTTCAAACGAAAGAATTACAAACACCCACTCCACAATGAGATGGCTGATGTTTTCCTGTTGTATAAAAATATTATTTAATAATTTTATACTATAATATGTTTTAATGTTTTTATATAACTGAAAAATATTTACGAAACACCTACTTAACCAAGAGAAGAAATATTGGTTGCGGCACCATCGAGACCCACAATTCTCTGCCCAGTAACCTACGAGTTAATATCATCATAGTGTTGTCAAGCCAGGAAGTACAGCGACCCCAATTTCGCTCATCGCTAGAATTACGTCACGCTAGAAATGGTTGTAGCAATAGGAACTTCCCGGTCCAACCATTTAAGAACTACTAGATCGCTTTCATACAGCCTACTAAAAAAAAGATAGCGCCTATCTTATCTGGAAATTCAAGATTCTTCTTCCGATATCGCTAAAAACAAGTCATCGTAATCAAGAGATAAATTTCGTCAATAAAGAATCAAGCACAAAGAAACTCATAGAAAGCTATGCGAAGAGGTAAATCGCTCTAAGATTACTGCATCAAGCGGTCCGCCTATGGAGGCAGTAATCGCTTCTCGCTCTGTGCGGGGTTCCCCTTACTTTGACCAAAGCCAATTATACCAACACTCACTTAATAGTAATATAATTTAATCAACTCTACATGTGCAGCTAGAAACTTGTTTAGTATAGAAAAGTACACATAACTATAAATAGTAATACTTATATTGTAACACTAGCTGTGCCCAAGACTTCGTCGGTGATGATTGAATTATATTGACATAACTTATTTATTTGTTAATATATTCCCTGTGGCTACAACACTGCTGTGTAATTCTGGGCGCGACGCGCTTGTGGCTCCTACACAACTGTGTTGTAGCGAAAAATTTTAATGGATTACGGGAGACCAGAAGCGCTGTTTTTACGTCGGCGATACAAGACTATAAGAGCGGACATAACGTCTATGTATTCGTAGATGATATACAGATGCCAGAAAATACAATATTTCAGTAATTTGTCGGCGTATCTTCAGTCAAATCAAACAAGCTCCAGTTTAGAGCCGCTTCCCGCAATACTGACCTGATCATATATATCCGCGCCGCAGAAAAAGTGTTAACCGGTTTCGATGAAAACACTAAATGTTATTAGAAAATAATGCTGAAAACTGCATTCAAATCGGATGAGCCGTTTCTGAGATTAGCGTGCACAAACATACAGACAAACAGACAAAATCAAAAAACATTGTTTTGGGTTCTTGCGTGTATAAAGGCACCCCATTTTGTTTTTTTTAATATATGGGCCTTGTACAGAAAACCATCAGTTACAGTTTTATTATATGTATAGAAGAAGATTGGATAATGTCGGACAGGAAAATACTGTGACTATGTTTTCCTCTCATGTCCGAAGATAAAAGCCTATTCATCACACATTTGCTCATCTTGAAGTACACAATCATATTTAACACCTTGCCTGCCGTGTACAACACTTGGTGCAACGTGCTTGCGGCTTGTACACACCTGTGTTGTACGTACAAATCTGTATGGACTACAGGCGAACAAAAGTGCTCTATTTATGTCAGCGCTGCTAAACTATGGACAGGAACAACGTCTGTGTATTTATAGTCTAGAGAATTAAGCTCCAGGTTAGAGAATTAAGCTCCAGGTTAGTGCCGCCTCCCGCAACGCTGACCTGATCTAATATATAAGCGCAGCATTCAAAGTGTTAACATAAATAACGGTTTCCATACTCCTAGACGCACGCTAAGACGCCCTGTTTTGGGTGCTAATAAAGACCCAGAGTTAAAACGGAAATTTAATTCATTTTTTAGTTGGCTGCATACCGGAATACAATCAGGAACCCTCTACTTGTCAAACCGGTGTAATTAATGCGGGTTGTCAAATATTCGAACATTTATTTTATAACGTATTTAAAAGCTAAAATTCAAAATTTAAAAATTATTATGTATATATTGAATTAGTCTTTAAATTGTCAAATATTCGAATTGCGTTCAATATATAGTTTTCAAAAAACTAAATTTAAAATTTTCTAATGTCATCTTTAAATTTGCACACTTCGTTCTTTAATAATGCCAAATAAAGACTAAATTATTAGTTACATCTGACACATTTATATCATGAATCATGAAATTTGAAATTGAATTTAATATGACTTTTAATGTATTAATATTATTTCCAAAGCTTTTACTAACATTAGGTGTAAGTTATATACACCTAATGTTAGTAAAAGCTTTATATACTAACAGAATGGATCTTTTTTAGCTGATTAAATAAATGAAATAAAATAGACATTCAGTGCGTATCTGGTATAAGTAATAAGTATCTAAACTAACTAAATTCACACTAGGAGTCACTAATCGTGTACTAAGCTAACTAACCTTACACTGGGTATATTTAGAATAACTAATAGTTTAGTTTATTTGCTTTGATATAATTTGTCTGAGTTCAAAATAAATAAACATATTTTATCTTAAAAAAGCATAAAGACCAGATAATTTGAAAATTTACACAATAGTTTCTTATAAAATGTATTTAGGTGAACACCAAAACATATCGAAAAATTATTGGATTCGATGTTAAATGATAATAAATATACGAGAACAATCTCCTGTCAATTTTCAAAGTTAAATCAAATGAGAGTTTAGGTTTCTGTTAACATAAAGTCACTTAGATCAGCGGATGTAGGGCTTGTATACAAATAATATACATAAAAATCTTTCATTTAGGACAGCGCTTTTCTACTCAAACTTCATAAATTTAATTCTAGTAAATATACAGTTTTTCCTCTTTAAAAACTCTCTAGTAAAAGTATTGGGCAACGCTAAGTTGGTACACTTATAATGTAAAAGAAACCGGTTGTGAACTATTTAAAAATAACATGTAATACGTTTAATAGACTAATAATCTCGGATCCGATAGAAATAGTTTTTATACAAAAATGCACTTTCCAACTGTTAATTTTATTATAAATATAAATATAATTGAAATGGCATGGTCTTTGTTAATGAAACAATAAGTATTACGATAAAAAAAACGTCACAATCTGGATTTTGAAACTTTGAGACAAAATACGTTCGATTCGACAAATGAAAACAAAATAACAAACTTGGAATTGGAACACTTTTGAAACCGTCCACAGATTATAAACAGTAAACACATACCGGCAAAGCGGACACGTATCTTACAAAACAAATTTAGATAAGATTACACGTACCTCAATTTATAACGAGACGACGTCCACTCCTCGCCAGCTCAGTGGCGCGAATGTCAAGTTGCCAAGCCAATTGCCAATGCCATGCGAGGTGGATCCATGAGTGAGGTCGCAAACTATTCGCTCGCAATTTTTCCCGCCTATTCACCGGCCTAACTAATTTATATGCAACTTGTGCATTTAAAATATCATTAATACAATAGATAAAAAAATTCAAACGTTACTTAAAACAGTTAAAACAAAATTAGCTTTTTAAACTATTACAAATGAATTCATCCATGCAAAAGCAGTTTCAGGTCACTTTTTTCAACAGTGAAATAATATCAAAATTTAACTTAGATAAGTAGATGGCTGACAATTACCCACAATAATGTGGGAAAACAGGGAAAACGAGGCTCTTCAACTTATTATACTATATACATATGTAGGTAAATTTAGCATTATTAGCCCTGAGCATCGTATCTGTGATATTTTGCGGCAGACCTGTAGGATTTTAATAACTACTTTTAGCACTGATTAAAACTGTGCGTTAGGGGTTAATGTCCGATTAGACAGTACATTCTAAAATGAAGTTTTAAAATCTATGAATTTGTACTTCACCCAGCTCACCACGACCTATAACCTTTCTCAAATTGAAAGCAGACCGGTTGTAAAACTATTATTCATCAGAAATGGCAAAGGTAGCAACAATGAGTTGACAATGAAAAATAAATGTACACGCTGCAGTAACTGAATAGATGAATTGTGTACACTTGTATTGTAAAAAGAGCTATAATAAATACTTTATCGGAACTGCGTTCGCTGCGAGCAAACGTTAACAAGCCGCTTCATTTCACATGCAGTTTCAATTTCGCGTACAAATGAAAATAAAATCAATCGTCTTTTCGCCTTCTATAATTTACTAGGTAACTTAAAGAGCACGGTTATAGTAGCTACGTTATTCTCCGTAAATACAGCAGAACTCTCCGTGGTTGAATGCAACAATACGATAAAATACATATTTTTGCGTATAAGGGTAACACTTCTAACTGCTATTTTTATTTTACTCTTTAGACCCTGAATTTCAGACTGTACAAACAGTTATTCTGAAACAGTGGTCCACGGATCACTAATGGCCCTTGGCGGCAATGAAATTGATCGGCTAATATTTAAATAATTTTTCTGCTCATGTTATGTATCCAGGTATGCTTGAACAGCATTAGATACCTATCTAATCACCTAATTTTAGCGGATAGAAGATTTAATAATAATAATAATGATTTATTGACCATCATTTTACAATAACATTTGGTGCGTAGAGCCCTGGCTCCCAGAAAAGCGTGAGCAGTGGTCTGGGAGACATATTGGAAATATATAAACTCTAAATATTATAAAATAAAGTCGCCTGTTGCGTCTGTCTGTTCATAATAAACTCAAAAAATACTGGACCGGCTTTTTCACAGTTTTCAACAACGGATACAGTATTTCCTGAGGAAGGTTTTGGTTTATAATAAGTTAAGCTTTTTTGTAAATTGGGCGACAAATTAAATAGCTAAATTCAATATAGTAATTTAGTCGTCGTTCGAAATAGATGTTTGTAATTGTTAGTTTTTGTACCTAGAGTGGATGCATGTATGACAAAAAAATGTAATTAAATATAAATTCTATTGCCTGAGCGTAGCTGAGCCGGGTTGTTAGTAACAAATAAAACAACTTAGTTAAAACCTAACGCCTAACAAAGATAAAAAACTAAACTACATGTTTAGTGGTACCGAGTGCACAAATCCTTGGTGGTCCCTGGCATAGAAAGAAGAGTGATCAATGCTCATCTTAACGAAAAAGTTAATAGGGTAGAGATTTAATTTTAAATGTGCAGATATTAACGCCACTGGTGCTGTATTATACAAAAATAACTGTAAAATACCTATCGGCATGACAAAACTGGTACGCCGTACGACAAGCGGCATGACGCTCTTTTGTGTCATCAAACCCCCCTATTCCCATCGCATGTAAACTATATCTATTTGTGGTTATATTTTATATATTTAACACGCAAAATTTATTAAGACACGTATTACGTATCTTCTTTATTAACGTCTTTTTTTACTTTACTCAATTTTGAGTGTCAAAGTATCGGAATAATAATCAGAACTTTGAACATAAAATATAAATTACGGAGGACTTCAAAATTCAAAAGTCTCATATTTTCTTACGTTCCTTGCTCGCATGAATTAATGAATGCATGCAGTTCAATCCCGCAAACTAAGGATTTTTTCGTGAGCGTCAGAATGGCTGGTTAACAGTCGCATTTAGCTCTCAAATAGTGTCGAAACGTTACTACTTATTTCAAATAAATGTTATATTTTGACAGCAAAAAGGGACAGAGGAGGTGATAGACCTATTTGATATAACATATATATGTATTTGTATCCAACTCAAATGGAAAAAATAATTAAAGATGCGTAATTATCAGTGTTCATGGTTCAGATTTAAGTAGATGCTTGCTAAATATTAAAAACACAGTGTCCACAGTTTTGAGTGACTTGACTGGACAATAATTGATGAAATTGCATTTAAGTACACATTGATTTCAAATAAGTCGCCAATCAATTCCGTAATGAATTTATGTGTTAGGTTCTTCTTTTAATTTTGAAGACTAGAAGTGAATGAAAATCGCAGGAAATAAATATGACGTTACCTACCTAAATATATAATTTCCTTGGCTTTACAATAGCAAAACATTTGCTTAACTATGGATACATGAAGTTAAAAACATGTTGTCAACATGACAGTTTCGTTTACTACATGTAACTTTGAGACTGTCAATGTCAAACATTGCGTTTCCCATCAAACAAAGCTGAAAGATAATTTATTAAAATAACAGCGGAATGAAAACATAATTACATGAACGGAGCTTACATTAAATATAACAGCGATCCACTGGCAAAATGGACCCAGCACTACTGCGGGAACGCGAAGCGTTCAGGAAAAGGGCACTTGCAACACCCAGGTACACTACATAGCTAATTCGTCCAGACGTTTACTAAACCAACCCGTATGTCTTGTCGTGCCAATAAGCAATTACTTTCTCTTTGCTCTCGCTCCCACACAGTAAGATTGTCATATCGCAATTGTTATGATTAAGTGGAGTAAGGAACTGAGCAATGAACCCTGTTATTAGTTATAATACAGGATAATATCGAGTACGTTTATCAATTGTTCATAATGATTGGATTATATGACGACAGATATTCCAATTGTTCCTCCAAGTATACTTAACATGACCACACGCCCTGCTTTGGGCAAGACAGCCCCATTTTCAGGTTGACTGTCCCATTGTCTATAAAGAAATGAAAAATGTTCCGCTTTTTTAAACTGATAATCGCACTTATATTTTGTCATTTTGATGACCAAGACTAACATCAACAAATCATGTATGGATCTCCATACTTGAAAACAAGATACTATATTTTGAAACTATTTTTTCTGTTGATAATCAAAAAAAGATATGTCTGCAATTGTACTAAAAGTTTCTTTCAAGTTACACATGAATAGTTTTCATTAAGCAAACTTATTTTATTATTAATATTTGATTAAATAATAAAATAAATTCCTGATTTTTATTTGCAAACTTTACGTGTGCCCCACTTTGATATAAAAAAATAGTCATAATATGCATACTTAGTAATGACACATTTGCATATAATCAACAAAAAAAACCTTAAGTAGGTACATCTTTTCTCCAATAAATAAATATCTAAGAACTATTCATGCATAACTGATGAAAACTGGTGTTTATAATGTGAATTGAATCACTAAAATATGATGTATCTAATGCTAATATAATTAATGATATATTTTCTGCTTCCAGTGTCGAAAAGAAAAAGAAAGATGAGTCTCAATACAAAGAAGATACCAAGAAGAAGTCAAAAACCACTAGCTCTGTCAGTGCAGCACCTAAACTTGATGCCAATAAGTATGTTTCTGTAAATAAAATCAAATCTTATGCTTTACCCTGTTTTCATATTAGCACAGTATCAACAGACCAGACCACCCTATGTTAACAGTGACTGTAGTGCTCACATATTAGATTGGGTCAGCATGTCGGGACATGGCATTAAACTGGAGGTTATTTGTCTAGACTGAAGATGCGCCGACAATTCACTGAAATCTATTATTTTTTAGTATTTGTGTATAATCTATGACTGCTGTACTGTAATGTACAACCCCCGTCTCATAACACTAACATAAACACAACACTTGTTCGCTCGTAATCTATACAGATTTGTATGTTTGTACACATGGCTTGTACACACGGCTTGCACACATCAGTGTTGTCGCAGGTGTGTATGCAGCAAATGTGTTATGGCGGCCTATACACAGCAATGTTGTTTGCTGCAGGGAAAATATGAAATCTCTACATCAGAATGATTCAAACAGCCTCTAAATCTTGCCTGAGCTGGTACATACATGCATTGATACTCCTATGGACTAAGCTTGTCAGCTCATTTGAATGTGTAGCGTGTAGCCACACCTATCCAACCGAAATACAAGAATTGGTTTATGGTAGACTCAGTTGTCCGGCAGGGGCAACTCCACAATGATATTATAGTTTTGCTTTTTAAATTATTCAATAATATGTTTAACCTACCCATTTCTGTGTTTTAATTATATAGAGCCTAAAGTTTGTAAAAGTACATGTTTTTACTATATAAAATTTTTTATCGAGACGTTTTCTGGTTTTTCGTCAAACTAGTCTTCAAATATGGAAAGTCATAAGACAGATGGATCAACGGCCTGAGAGAAAAAATAGAAAACAAACATAAACTATATAAATCATACAATTGGGGTCAATGAGTTTTAAAACAATTATTTCTTGCCAAAAAACTTGTATTTACAGATAGAACATAGTTTCCTAAATTATATATCTACAAATCTTTATATGGTAGTATCAATAGGTTGATTTCTACATCGAAGCAATCTCTATTACAGTTACAAAACAATGGCGGGCAGTTCTCCATATAGGTTTGGAGTACTTGCCCGCATTGTCAGACACATGAGAACACGGCATCAAGAAGGTGATGACCATGCTCTATCATTAGACGAAGTACTGGATGAGACAAACCAGTTGGATATTGGAAATAAAGTAAAACAGGTAGTGTTGACAAAATGTTTATTGACATAACTTTGTATGACCCGATATCCCTTCCAATTGGTATATCGCCGATATAATCATGTAATTCAGACATTATCTTATAAATCAGAACAGATTTTTAATAATGAATTTATTGAAATACATTTGTGAACTTTGTAAATGGCTAAAAATAAAATATATCACAAAAACATTACTTATAAATTAATTTTCATTATTATTTACAATACACACAATATCTAAAGTGTGACAAATATATTTATACCAATTTTAATTATAACATTTCTGTTGCAGTGGTTACAAACAGAGGCTCTACAGAATAATCCAAAAATTGAATGCACTCCAGATGGAAAATATATATTTAAACCTGTATATAAAATAAAAGATAAGAAATCATTACTTAGGTATGTTATAATGTTGTATGTTTCATATTGTCCATATTCAAATTCGAAATTCAGATGCAACATTAAATCACAGATGTATTGTTGCTACTGAGAACTAAAATCTTCACCTCCCTTGTAACTTTAGCCGGTAACCACCCCACTCTAACCGAAGCCCAAGATGTATTATAAAGACATTGCTGGTATCTCAAAACTACAGTTCTACCCGGCTATGTTTTTTTATAGCTGGGAGAACTACAGTTTCGATATTAATACCTGAAACTAAGCACATCCAAAATAAAATAATATATTTTTTGCAGGTTATTAAAACAACATGATTTAAAAGGTTTAGGAGGAATATTCTTAGAAGATGTACAAGAATCATTGCCACACTGTGAAAGGGCTTTAAAGAGTTTAGCACAAGAAATCCTGTATATTACTAGACCCTCAGACAAGAAAAAGATACTCTTTTATAATGACAAAACTGCTACCTTAGATGTAAGTACTTATATTGATGTATGCTGCTGATTTTAAATTCCCAACGAGCATTACAATATCCAAAGTTTCTAATTTAATAAATGTAATGAAAAACCAGAAATTAATGATTATTTGCTTTTGTAAAGAAAAAGTTCAGAAAACCTTTGGGCCAGAGACTCAAATGTGTGACAATACTTGGTTAGTGTAGTGGACCATACTCTAACCCTACTCATTTTGGGACAAGACTCGTGCCCAAAATTTGGACCAATAATGGGTTAATGGTTATTTTGATGGGAGGATAGTAAGAAAGGCATTGCCACCATGAAAAGTGTATAACTTCTTAATCTCGCCTTCCGTTACGTATTCCTCTCAAGCATTGTTTACAATGTGTCAAAGAGATGTAAATCGAATAGATTATAATTTTTATATATAACTTTATAGACTTAAAACTTGCCATAGACTATATCTGATCCATTATATTTATGCTGAACATACATAATTTTTAATATGCAGGTAGATGAAGAATTTGTAAAGCTTTGGCGTGCGACAGCAGTTGACGCAATGGACGATGCAAAGATCGAAGAGTATTTAGAGAAACAAGGCATCAAGTCGATGCAGGACCACGGCCCGAGGAAGCCGATAGTACCTAAGCGTAAGAAGGCTGCACAGAAACGGAGACAATTCAAAAAGCCCAGAGATAACGAACATTTAGCAGATGTACTCGAGACGTATGAAGATAATACGCTTACTCAAAAAGGTGTTACTGTGAAATAAATTAGTATCAATTAAAGTCTTGTTTTTTTTCCTTTTATTTTAAACAATAGCTTTTCGCAATATTAAACCTAATTGTAGGTACTCTACGCGGTAGTTTTCTACTCTGTATCGTTACTTTGAATTAGATAAAAAATAATAATAAATATATATAATTATTTAAAGTTTACTCAATAATAACTTATTTTTATTAATATTTAAAATTATGGTTATTTGTGTACGTGTATTTTGCATAATGTTAATATATTTGAATTGTAATTTACGTAAAATTATTATTTTTCGATACCTTCACTTTATATTGACAATTTTTTTTTGAACCCGCGTAATTCGGGTTCAAAAAAAAATTAAAAAAAAAAATAAAGCGAAATGATCACAAACAAAAAAAAATTTTTTGACATACACGACAACGTCATAAAAAGTTTAAATTGTCATGTCAAAATCTGCAAAGTGTGAGTATAAAAGTCAAACAAAATTCATAACAATTGCTATTTCTATTTATTTTAATGACTTGCGAGTGAATATAACATACGCAAATAAAGTAAACATATAATATATTGCTATAATGATGTCTCAATCGCAATATTCCCTATCGTGGGAAGCCCACGTTAGGAATGTATGTGACGGTTTAAGCAATCTTCAGCAGGTAAATAAATCATAATAATATAAATAAAAGTACATTAAAAGGCCTATAATTAACCTTGATGGTGCACCTTCATACCTGTGTATCTACTAATCTCCTTGCAATTTACATAAGGTACTGTAGTCTTCTATAGAGATTGCCGCTGAGCATAAACCAACTCAATTGTTAAACCTAAATAGATCAAAAAGTAAAGATTGAACTTATAAATTAATTCTACTAAATCGCATTTTTTTTTGTGACAAGTTTTGTGTAAGGCATGCAGGCATGATGTCAAGTAGATGCTACAGCCCATGAATAAACACTTGCAACCTCATACAGGATTGATCCCTCTTGAATCTGTTTTTACCAGCAATATTCACAGATCAGTAGGACAGAAATTTAAACATAATGTTAACATTTTCACTGTGGGAAACACGACTACTGTGTTTTATGTTGCTTAACATGCATGTGGTTTGTACACAGCTGTCGTGTTCATACAAATATGTATGGCTTGTGTATGGACACAAGTGCTGTGTTCACATAGGTGCTACAAGACTGGCTGGGCACACATTGGCTGTTTTTTCATAGATGCTACTTGGATGTTGCCAAACACAACAGGTATGAAGCATCAACACATCTCCAGTCTAGAGCTAACAGCTCCAGTTTAGTGGCTGCTGGCGCCTACGATGCTGAATTCATATAAATATGAGCACTGGAATCAAATAATTAGTGACTTTGATTAGTTTAAGTTGATCTGTAGGATTGGTATTCAATTTTGACTGAACCTAATTTCATACAGTTATTACTTTTATAATATTATTGAACTAAGCAATTTTATAAGATGAAATGCTGATGTCAAATCAATATTATGGAAACAGAAAGTTGCAGAATATTGTTTACTTGAATTCCATAAGGGACAAAATATTGCAACATATAGAATGTCTGAAAATTGTGATTTTTGTGGAAACAAAACTCAAATATTGAATATCTTGTCTCAATACAAAAAGTAGTACTATTTAATATTTACTTTCAGTGGGTAAATAAGATACTGGTAAACACTTTGACATTGTAAACATATTTAATTTTTTTTTTGTAAATGTATCAACATATTATTTCTACATATGCAGTGTGTTAATGGTGTCTGGGCTTGATGATCTTAATATTTGTTATTTTAGGTTTAGGACTAGAAACAGTACATACAAAGTATATGTTTAATCTTTGTGTAAGTACCTATAAATGTAAGTGAAATTTTTAATTTTCAACTATTTCAAAAATTAGCATCATTCTTAAATTCCAGAACGGTGAGCTAGTGGACATGACTCTAGCGGCTGATGGGCACACGGTGAAGGTTCATCAGGTAGTCCTGGCCCTCGCCAGTCCCTTCTTCAAAGAGCTCATAACCTCGGTCAAATGCCCACACCCGGTTATATTCTTGAATGTAAGTATTAATTTTATCTTCAAATCTAAAGATAACAAAGTCCCTCCTAGTTTGACTTGGCGACATGACGGGCATACCTACTTCTTTCTTAAAAAACTTGAATGAAATTTAAATGAAATTTCTAATGATTTGGTAAACTACATATTTTATTTATCGATGAGACTTTCATTTTTCCTCATACTCGTATACTTCATTTAATACTCACATCATGGGAGAATGTAAAAAGTAAACTAAAGTAATAGAATGACATTTTGAAAATAATGTGGAAGACAAGAACTAAAGACTAAAGAAAGGAAATGAGATACAGATAAACAAGTCCTATTTATAAATATTATGAAGCAGTTCTACAACAGCTTAATAGAACTATTGTTTTATTTCAGAAAATCAAGCATGCAACTTTGTCAGCGATACTAGAATACATTTACACAGGGGAAGTGTTAGTTTCGTTGGAACACCTAAATGATCTCATTGAGGCTGCCAAAGAGTTGCACATAAAAGGTTTAAAGGACATGGTAACATATTTCTTTATATATATTGTAGATTGTACAGTATTTAAGATTATATTTCACAAGCATAGCCACAGGATCCAGCAAGTAGGAAATAACGTTTTATGAATCAATGAATAAATGAACTAATAAATATTAGTCCACATCCAATCTCAAATAGAACTTGTGTTCTATTTGATACATGGTTCATCAGGTGGCCTGCATGCCCGTTTCTTACTCTTTCGCAATAAAAAAACGTGATTTAACTAACTAGGAAATTGCTTGAAACAAAATTTAATGATATCATTTGAAATCAATTTGATTTTAATGTAGGTAACATAAAACTGTATAAAAAAAAAAATCTATATGAAAAGAGTAGCAAACGAGCATGAAAACCACCTGATGTTAAGTAGTTGCAGCCCAGAGACATCCACAAACAATCACAAATCACACATCCTATCTGAGCTCCAACTTAAATGTGTTGCTATTCCTGAGAACTAAGATGCTTGATGAGACCTTGCCTTGAAGTGTAGCCGGCAACCGCACCTTTGCAACCGAAACACAAGTAATGCCTTTGGGCATATTATGAGCGCGGAGGTGGTACCTCTCCGGTCGAACTATAGTTCTCCCACCTATAAAGTATTAAAATATTAAAATTGATTACTTGATATTGATTTAGAAACTGTTCTAAAATTTCAGAGAGTGCACCCATGTCTTAAAGAGACATCCAGAGAAATACCAGTGGAGCCACCTAGTACCGATATCTTGGAGGAAGAAGAGCTATGCTTATTCCAGGTGAACCTTGATGGAGATGACAGGTAAAAACATATATATTTTATGAAAATAAATATGTAAATAAATAATAAAATTTACTGAACAAAGGATCACAGCAAACGCAAAAGGACAGCTCAACACAGCCTTAACTGTTGAATATCCAATTCTGAAATATAGCAAACAATTTTTTTATACAGTGTAAGTAGTAAATCAGTATGTAAGTATTAATAAAGCAGAAGAAAGAGATTTGTAACGTTTTTTAAAATGTTCTGTAACATCAAGCAAATCAAATCAAGGCAGCGGCAAAGCAAGCTGTTCAAGCCAGGCCGCAAGTAAGAATGAAAATCAAAAAGACGCAATATTGTTTGCTTGATTCTCGTACAAGGCTATTTTTGTGGGGCCATGCAGTGTCCCCAAAACTCCCTTAAAAATCGAAAAATTTCCATAACAACTGAAGAAATTAAAGTTTCGAAAAAAAAACTAGTTTAATAACTTATACAACAACATTTTAATAGGAAAAAATTATCAAAATCATGTTCAATAGCCCACTAATAAATATCTTTCACACTTTCACACAAGTATCAATTATTCATGGTTATTTAAAAATTAACATTCTGCCACTGACCAAAACAGTAAAGATAAAAATTTGGGTAAAACCTGTAGACTGCTTTAAAATTTATATACCTACCATAGCCTAAGCATATTTTCAAGAAAAGTTACTTTATTATATTGTTACTCACCTAAATATTATTTTGAAAGGTGGTAGAGCTGTTAGAACTTGCCTAGGGCGGCACCACCGCCACCCTCATA
>DWON01003662.1:0-17637 GCA_018251015.1 Phocides pigmalion okeechobee | reverse complement strand
TTTAGAGTTTCTTTCGCTGCCTCTTCTCTAAAACGAATCACATAACGAGTTGGTGGTGATTTATTGATGTTCAAAATAGAGTTCTGTAAAGAATCTATGAATATTTTGATTTTGATTTTGAATTTGAACATCTCTCTATTTTATTACTCTCCAGACATTATCTGATCTTGTCAGGGGTTGTGCATACTGATCTCTCTCAATTTCAAAAAAGTATAATATTTAATATTACCGCCAGCGTTAGAGCCAAGTATTCAACGAGGTTTTATTTTCAAAGCCTCGTAACATGATACAATACTGGAAAAAAAGATCGTTATTATTTTAACAAACAAATGAATACTACAGAGAACTTCGTCTGTTATTTTCGTCTTATTGAATCAAATGTAATATTTTGTTTGATTGATATTCTGTCGTTCGTCGTTTTCTCATTTACGATGAGACGTTTCGGTAAAGTAAACAATTTCGTCATTTTGTATTCAGATCATTTCAGATGTCAGTGCTGACAATCCGAGTTGGCATTTTGAGTGAGAAATACTTAACTTATCACGTCAAGTATATTCAGTATTAAACTCACGCCTATTGAAATGTTACATCATTCTTAATTGAAAAAATCTGACCTTAAGAATAGTAAAACTTGAAGTGCAAATATTGTAGTTGTTGTAATGTTAATCATTTGCACAGGAGGTACCACCACCGTTCTCATAATCCGTCGTGAAGCAGCTCTTGTATTTTGGTTGGTGAGGTACGGTTATTGGCTATTTCTGTCCTCACGAGTAGCAACGCATCTACACAAAGTCAGACAGGACTTTCATCCTGTTTGAGGTTGTTTGTGGATTGTCCACTGGTTGCAGTGATTACTTAACGTCAGGCGATCTGCTCGCTGGTGCTACTGTTCTCATATAAAAAACATTTCAAAAGTTAAAAACATCTAAAATTCAAAGTTATAAAAGTAGCCATAAAAACAGTTCAATAGCAAATATTGCCAAATTCAATCACAAGTGTATGTATCACGCAAATCAAAATTTAAAAAGGAGCAAGAACCAAGCTTATAGAACTAGCCTTCAAACACGGTTGAATACTGAACATTGCCGAGTTCAATCTCAAGTATATGTATCGTGCAACCATAAAACAATACGTCATTGTACTGCGCACTTTATAATCCTTGACTTATAAGTAATTTATATTCTCTTCCTTGTGTGTTGATATCCCACTGTGTTGTGTTCCTATATACCATACTAACTGCTACCCGCGACTGTGTGCACCTAGCCTTATATTTTCGTTTTTTTTTTAGATTTTGTAACAGCAAAAAGTTCTCGTGAACTCACACCCGTAACTTTTTAATTTACATAACTTTTTTTACAGACCGATCGAAATGAAATAATTGGTGAATTTCACCAAAATTGGTTAAGCCGTCTATGAGATTAGCTTGGACAAACGCACAGAAGACACACAGACAAATGAAAATTGTCAGAACCATTATTTTGGGTTCTATTCCATTAATAAATCAAAAGGTGGGAGAACTATAGTTCGACGGGAGAGGTACCACCGCCTTCCTCGTAAACCGCCGTAAAAATATACTTGTGTTTCAGTAGGGGAGGTTTGGTTGCCGGATAAATATTATTGGAGGCGACCATCTTAGTCCTCAAGAGTAGGAACGTATCCGTGTCCATCTTTAAATAGAACTTGTTGTGGTTGTCCATGGGCTGCAGTGACCACTTAACACCAGGTGGCCTGCGTGCCCGTTTCTTACTCTTTCACTATAAAAATAATAATAATAATAATAAAGGTCCCTAATATTTTTTTCATATATCTTATATATACAGACAGCAATTAGTTACAATTTTATTATTTATATAGATTAGATTACCATTGTCTTTATAGCATCAAATTGGCAATATTTAGCAGTCTACCAACTAATTATAAATCTATTGAGATTAGTCTTTTTCATTATTCGTAATGGAAGGTTTCTTGTTTGGCAATTTTGCGTAGTAATAATTCAGTATTAACTACATGATCTACTTGATTCAGAATTGGTTTAAGCCAGGATGGAATTATCGATTTTCCCAATACTGTTACAAATAATATGCCTTTTTTTTTTCATTTTTAACAACCTATTTTTGTTTACTCCCACTTACCATGTTAATATTATTCTCCATCTTTGTAAGGTCCTATTAATCTATATTTGTGTGCTTATGTATAAGAGCCACCTCTAAATTTAAGCAATAAAAAGAAAATAGTTACCACAGACATAATTTCAAAAGGAAGGAAAGATTCGAAATCCAACTCAATAAAGCGCAAGATGTCGTCTGAAAAATTTCATTCTTTATTCTCAAACGGATCCGATCAAATTGCTTCAGTAATAAGGGGTCTCGCTTAATAAAACGAACGGTCAAGCGTAAGTCCGATGTGTCTGGTTCTACAAATAGTTTATAACTGTTCAGTTTTGAACCCTATAATATGTTACTTATTTTATTTCATAACTATTATTGACGCCACTCCTATTGATTCTATGTCCGCAGCCTCTGTCTTACTGTATTTTTCAGGTAACCAATGATTGAATCATGGAGCGACCTGATTTTCTTTTGTACATAGTTGCTCCTCAAGAACCTTCTTCCCTAACGGTTATTAGTCCTCCCAGCGACAAGACCGTTCCATTGTCACTTCAGCCTCCTAATCCTGAAAGCTAAGCTATATTGGTAAGCTTAGTTCGTCTACGGATTTCATCATTACGAATTCTGTCGCGTAGCGAAATACTAAGCATAGCTATCTCGATAGAACATTAAGTGACTGAGCCAGTGAGAAACAACGTATCTACTCCGTAAATCAATATCGAGTTTTAGGCGAATTATAAATAAATTGTATTTTCAAATCACTTACATAGTTTACTTAATTCGGTTTGTCGCTTAGGGCGAAATTATTATTACTTAATCTTGGAAAAACAACCCTAAAACTTTGTATTACTGATATTTATGAATGAAAAGTTTCGGCTGAATAATTAACTACATTCCCGGTTTATTCAAGGGCGGAACCCTGAAAAGTTTCATTTCGACTATTGTAACTCATTATCAGCAAACACAAAAGGCCTCATCTGGTGAAGCCCCGTTACAATGAGCTCCGGCCTAATCGCCATCGCCTTTGTTCGACTCAAAAGGACTTGGATTGTCAACATCTTCATTAATATTTTCGCCGAGATCACTTAATATGCTAACACATTTGTCTCGAACGTACAATCCATTATTAACTTTAAGTACTTCATATAAGATATAAACAATTATATCTAGATCAAAACAAAGTATTGCTATACAATTCATATATTAGTTTATGAATCGCCTTTAAAAAAAATAAAGGATGTCACAATTAACTAACCTAATATAATTCTCTGTCAATCAACCTCAGATCTGTTTTCAGAAGTTTGTGGCAGAAGTTTAATTTTAATAAACGAAAAACTTGCCAATACTTGTTTTATCGCTGTATTTACACCGTCGACCATTGTCAAGAGCATCTCAAATTCAGAAAAGCAGTTATTTTCTTCTTAGTTTGTTTGCTTAAGGCGCTCGTTTCTCGTAGTAGTTTTTCAAAGCATCAAAGGCTCTTAATACAAAGGACAATGCAAATGTGATACGCAAAAAGCATAACTTTTTATTGACACTATTCTCCGTCTAGACAATGTAGTATCCAAATAAAAATAATTTTAAAAGACTATTTATTTTAACAATGTAGCTTTTAGCAGTTAACAAACTGACCTTACTTGTTATGTAAGTTAGACAATTTGTATTCTTAGTTGCAACTTTTAAGATCTAACATGATTAATGTTCATAAATTGAATGTAGAATGAAATAAAATTAAGTTGTTTGACAAGTAGGTACTTCTGTTACTTTGTATTTGTAGTCAAATGGAGATATATATTTTTTTCGTCATTGGGAGAATATAAATACTCTTTATACCGGTAGGTGTTACCACATTTTTAAATATAGATGCCGTCATTACTTATGACTTCAACGAAACAGGTCTTGTCGATTTATTCGATAGGTGAGCGAAGAAAAAATATCGTACTCATGCAAAATTTACGACTACGTATTAATAAATTCAAATGTAGGCCTCGGAAACACGGCAAAATTATGTTTGCCTAAATCGGTAGAAGAACCAGTTCCCATATAGGTTAGCGTAACTTCCTCGAAGGAAGTGGCAGTAACTCATCTTTGCGAAACCGGTTACGCGTTGCTCTCGCGTTCAAGGCTCTGTACCAGCACTGATAACTACTTTTATTTGTATTTGCACGAAATAAATATACTCCTGTCTGAACATCGTAATAATAATGTATAAAAATAATGATATTCCGTGTTACCTCACACACGAGCATCTAATTCCAATACAGACCTAAGGTCTGCTCTGATGATCAGCCAATTAATAAAAATACACAGAATTTTATATATAAATAAATTATTTGTCTGCCAGACAAAGAGCAAATATTTGCCCTAGATGGGAATCGAACCCACAATCTGCGTAGCATCAGTCACTTACCATTAGATCAAGAGGCCAGTCAAAGTAACTTTACTTACAACATACAATAAAACGGAAATATGTTCAAATATGTATAATAACATTACTATATTTCTTGTATAGTTGTTTATAGTATGTGTTACAACTGTTTGGATAGAAGATTAAATTAGTGTGTTAAATCAAGAGATAAAAATAATGATTTGTTGACTATTGAAAATAAATATTCTAAGGAAAATGGAATCAGATATTTAATAAAGACAAAAAGATACAAATTCAATGTAAGATGAGACGGAAGGAGCATCATTATAAAGATATCCGTTTTCGATTTTTGAAATACAACCCTAACCTTAACAGTGGCCTTACTGACGAAAACTCCGGAATTGAACAGAGTTTTATGAACACGGAAACTCAATGCTATATGCGATACAGCCAATTATTTACCATTTTGTTGTACAGTGGCTGGTCAAACGACTTGCGATTAACGATATTTTGTTTTTTATTTATCTGAGAAGAGCAGCAAACGCGCATGCAAACCACCTGATGATAAGTAGTAGCCCACAGACATCAAAGTACAAACACAAACACCACTGTTATCTGAGCTCCAACGTAGATGCGTTGCTACTCCTAAGATCTAACATGGTTACCTCCCTTCACAGTGTAGCCGGCAACTGCGATTCTCCAACCGAAACACAAGTAATGCTTTACGGCGGATTATGAAGGCCGTGGTAGTACCCCGGTCGAACTAGAGTTCCCCCACCTTTAGCTCCAGTTTCAGTTCACGAGTATTAAGCCGTATTTAATTTGTTATGTTCATCTGTTTCATCACAAATAAAACTATTCTCTGAAATTCGCCTAATTAATTGTCCATGTTATTTTGTTCTAAGTTATAAATTTGTCCAGCTGAGTACTCTTTGCGCGACATCGGTAAGACATCGTCTTTATTGTCGACTGCCATTTCGATTCGTAAACAAATAATTAGCGTTGCAAAGGTTGGAACGTGATCGTAATTTAACTCACTTTATGGGCTAAAGAAAGAAAATGGCGGTTGAGATTGAATTATGGAATATTGAAATCGACAGAGCAGAATATTTCCTTGAATTCAAATTGTGTATTAAATATGTACTTTATTTCATTTTACACATGATAGGTAACTTTCATTCAGCCATTTATTTATGTTAGTCAGATGCTGATATAAGTTGCTCTATTACTTCATTGGACGTATTTATCGAAAACATTTTAAAGTAACCAACAAATGTGAGAGATGTTCTAAGTGTTTCTATTCTGAAAGGCATGTAATTCTGTATGTATATATAGAGAGGTGGATCAAATTAATATATTAAAATGAATATCAAAGTTACAATGTAAAATCAGTTAAGCAATTTTGAGCGCCATATTGACTAAGATTGGCCGGTAGAAAAACTCGGCAAAAAAAAAATCTCGGTAGTCTTTTAAATTGTATTAGCATTGTAGGAGATTATAAAAAAACAGTAATTGAACTCTAACAAGTCGAAGTCTTGACCGCGTCAAAGTTAACCAACATCCGTTCGACAGATACATGTCGTTCAGGAAATGAACTGGATGCCCTTGCGCCACGGCAATAGACAAACGCGTGTCACATGTGGACGATCCAAATAGAAGGTTGTACTGCCTTATACGGCTCTGACGTCACGCGCATGTGTTCCTTGTTGGGGCGTTTGAACTATGAACCGGCTTAGATATCCTAGTTTGTTTTTTATTACACTTTACGATTTGTTTTGTTTTTGTTTGAACATTCACTTCGGTTGTGAGCGTGGAATATTATTTGAAGTTTTACAAGGTAGCGTTTTAGATGCTCAAATGTTTTGTATTTAGTTGTAGTTATAATGTAGTTGTTAATTTTCAGAATTTCATATAAGGGATATAGGGTTTAAATATTTGCCTCTCACTTTTGATTTTTCAAAGTGGCAAGTGACAGAACTACAGTATACATCTACTTACGAGCTCAGATGCCATCCACGGGCTCCAGCAACTACTTACTATCAGGTGGCTTGACGGTTTGTAACTTTTCTCACAGAAAAAAATATCTTGGTCGTATTAGAAAATAAGTTGGCCGGATACATATTATTGGAGGCGATCATCTTAGTCCTCAAGAATAGGAACGCATCCGTGTCCATCCTTAAATAGAACTTCTCTTCTATTTGAGATTGGACGTGGTTGTCCATGGGCTGCAGTGACCACTTAACATCAAGTAGCCTGCGTACCCGTTTCTTACTCTTTCATAATAATAAAAATAGTCTCCCGTAACGAGCTTATTGGGGCTTACTAAATGCAAGGATTTCCCGCTAATTTCTTCAAGCCATTGCGTCCATTTTGAAAAACAAAGAAGTATGTTTAAATTTTAAATGAACACAAAAGTATGGTTAAAATGTACAAATTAACAGCAAATATATCACAGTCATCGTAAATCAATACAATCGTTTAGCTTTTAGAAACGTTGCTAGCAACTTCAAAGATCTTGCCTCTATTTAAGAAACAATAATTATTGTTTTGTTTTATATATTGCCTATTATTTTATCTATATCTTATCACTTCAGAATTTCATTTATTTTCATAGTTTTCGTTAATAATTACATAAAAACGTATTTATAATTAGATACGGTGGTACGGTCCTATGTAAGACGACAAACTTATATAAGGATGGGTCTATAATAATTACATCTGTAAGTCTACGATTAACAATTACCACTTTACATCATACAGCGGCCATACATTCATTCGCAAGTTTGCCTCATTATAAACGGTAGACTCATCTTTGTTAGCAATAGAACAATGCAGGAACAGACTGTCATGTCATTAGTATTATAATGACATGTCGGGCGTCCGGCATGCATAATGTGCTGGTATTTAAAGCTATTTTTAAAGAAAACTTGTTTTATATCTAAATGGAATCAAATATGAAGTTGCTGTGAAGCAATTTTAATATTGCGGTTGAAGAGGTGTGGTTGGAGAGTATTATTATAAGCGAGGCATCCATTTCCTCAAAAGCAACGCATCTATGTACAAATCACAGACTTCAATCTTGTTCAATCTCGCAAAGTACTTGTTTAGCTAAATGACCGCTCGAGAGAACTATAGATATTTTTTGGAACTAAGTGAATTATGCTACTTTCTGTGACGTTCTGTTCAAACTGTACACTCATCGCACGTAAAGATTTTATCCTAACGTGAATGACCCCATTAAATGCTTCATTGTTACATAAGTAAGAAATTAAGAGTTAAGTTATACTTATTTATTCTTTATTTGCACTACATTGACTGTATAAGAAAAAACCAGACTTAATTCTAAGAACATTCCCTGTCAGTCAATCTTAAGGAGAGTTAATGTTGAAAATAGAATAAAAAGAAGTTTTTAACTTTTTTATCTTACAAATATACGACATTGCTTAAAAACTGCCTGATGTGGTGTTCAGGTGAACTGATTTTAGTCATTTGTATGTAATATGTATTTTGAAACTTACGGATGTTAGGGTGTTAAGCATAAATAATACGATCAAAAAGTATAGGATCAGAACTCGGAGCTTATCTGAGCATAAATACTTTCATAGAGTACAAAATCAGTTACAGAAGTTTCACGTCGCCGTTTAGGCAAGACAAGCATGCAGGGGAAGTAAATGCCTCTCCAACCACCAGTCTCAGTACCTACTGGAGAACCATGTTAAAGGAATTATTAGATATATCCATTGATCTTTGTATACGAGTAGCTCTTTACAACGAGGTCTACATAGTTTTTTGTACTGTGGTATGTTATTAGACGGGTTGTCAAAGGTCCGAGTCAAGGCGGCTGACGGTGGCCGAGGTGAGCCGACGATTTTATAATACGTGTTACGCAACTATTACTTCACTTAATTTATTCTAGATGGAATCAGCTCGTTTCTGTACTTTGCATTAGATTACATTACTCCGTAAGAGAAGATAATCGAATCATTCCCACACTAACTCTGCCTATACCCCGCTTTACCATATGTTTTATAAGTCTAAGTAATAACAGACAAGCGAAAAATATTGTTACACTAAGTTATGTTTTTTGTTACATTCCAAGCGTTTTGGAACACATTTGCAAGCATCAAAGATCGTTAAGCAATTCTTGTGTTTTGGTTGGAGAGGTGCGGTCGCTGGTTGCTCTTACAAGGGAGATGACTATTTTAGTTGTTAGGAGAAGCAACATATCTACGTACGATCTCTGATTGCACTTCTACCTAAGCAACTTTACACAGGACTGAAACTGCGTCTGACTTCGTGCGTTGCTACTACTGAGGACTAAGGTGGTCGACTCCCTTGTAAATGTATCTGGCAACCGCACTTTTCCAATCAAAACGCTACAAATTCTTTACCGTGAATTATGAAGGTTGCGGCGATACCTCCTCCTTTAAACTGTTGTTCTACATAAAAAAAATCTACAGTGCATCTGACATGTTAGTGAATATTCTTGTTTGTCCGTGATATTTTGTGAATTCCTTAACAAAAAATATGGTTTGTAGAATATAAAAAATTACCTTTACAATGGTCATAAGTATATTCGAATTATACGTAATTACGATATTAATTAACATATGTAATTACATCGTCTTTATCAAAGCTTCATTATTTCATATACGAGTGGGTGGGTCTGTTCTGTATGAACGACATAGGAAATTTCGGACGAAGTTTCGAGAATTTCGTATTTTATATCATTATCGACATTCATTTCGAAAGAACTTAAGAAAAATGAACATTTCGTCCGTCCGACAGTTAAACCTTACTTCACAAATTTCGTCCGTTCGAAATTTTATTTGGGTTCGGTTATAATTTTGCAACCACGTGATTCACCGCAAGTAGATTGACCGCAGAATGCAAAATATCAACCAAATTACTATTTTGTTTTTGTACCTTTATTACGGCACGAAGAAATATACATACTTACTTATTCTGTTAGAATGGATAAGAGGATTACATAATTGAATGGATTTGGCTTGAAAAAGAAGTAAAGTTTTAATGTCTATTTCATTAGCTAATTCATACAACCATGTTTTAATATTTCAATGAAAAAATAATATTAAGATATATAACATAATTTATATCTTTATTTGTTTTTATGTATATAATAATAATCATAATATAATATAGTTTATGTTTAGTTTTTAGTGTAGTAAATGTTAATTTTGCTATAGAAAAACCTTATATTTAGGTTAATGTTGATTATGTAAATAAATTATCTTTAAAACAAGATACAGATAAGACACATTTATAGTAATTATTCATGAACGCTATACGAGATGTACTGCAATTGGGATTGGAATAAGAATACTTTACGATTCATAGCACCATTTTGCATGGTTCTATTTTGTTATCATTACATAACAAGGTGAACTAAATTGAAAAAAAAAATGTGTCTGAGAAAACAATTAAGTCTGAAATCATTTGTCATTTAATTACTACTAAAAATGTGAATATATTTTTAATTGCCTCAGCAAACTTTAATTTTGATACCTCATTTTGTAGGTTTGGATTAAAAAAAAACCCTTTGTCCTTTTTGTCCTGTCCTTTTGATTATAGCTATCCTCTATTAATATAATCTTCAACTTCAATATTTTTATTCTTAATTAGTCACAAAACACTGCCGCCATAATGAATCTAAACACACATACGACTCAAATACAGTCTTTTGTCGCAGTCAGGTTAAAATATATAGTCTTACTTGTTAGCCGTCAAACGTCTCTAAAGTAAAAGACTCTCTCGCCATAATAACAAAACTACACACATACAGGTAAAACACAGTCTACTTTTTGAGCTTCGTCACAGTCTGGTTAAAATATACACGTCTTACTCGTTAATCATCAAATGTCTCTAAAGTAAAAAACAACAATGTCAGTTAAAACAAATTTCTTACGAGTTACTCGTTAATCGTTGTGTCTGAAGCAAGTATCTCGTTGGCATTGGCGAACTGTCTTGCGCTGGAGCATACAATGACAGCTGCATTTATCAATTATCACGTGTGATGTCAGAGTTGTTGCCTCAAACTTCAGTGAGGCGTTAACGACCAACCGATGCGAACGTACAGCATTGAACTTTTAACGATTGGCAAATATTGTCGCAAAATTCGTTCGCAAAAATTCATAAATTACTGATACCTCACATAAGTTGCAATTACAAAGTACTATAGTACGATAGTACTCATTTAAAATTCAAAGTTAGTGAATTGAATAAGAAAAATAAGCAGTAGAGTCAATGCCACAGTGACGAACGCGGAACATACCGTTATGGTCTCCACTAGATACGATTAGACAAAGATTTTATAACGCTCGCGCCGTTGTCCGTGTATCGCCGTGTGGAGAGTTCATTGATTGCTTTATTTATTTCCTATATTTAAGTTTAGTTAGTAAGATTACTTAAGTTTTTGTGGTAGTGTGTTTAAAGTTTAAAGTTTTGTTTCCGTATTCTGTGTTGGTGTTGTACTTTGAACATACAATTGTTTTTGTTCAAGGTGTTTAAAAGTGTTAAATTTATTTAATAACAAGTTTACAGCAGTTGTTCGTGTTATATTTGGAGCTTAAAAATACAGGTTGGAGTCAGAAAAGAGACGGAATTTTTAAGCGATTGGCTAAACAATTTTTGTGCAACCAAGTGTCAATGCCCGCAGTGTTTTGAATGTAAGTTGAGCCTTGTTATTTTCATTTTTATTTATACAATCACGAACGTCATGTTCTTTTACGAATTTGCTTTTAAAAGCACTTCAACCGTATAAAATCTGGTGTCGAATTTCTCACTAACATTTTTTACTTACCTATATAAGCAACTCGTTATACAAATATACAAAATTGACGAAATATATAAAAATACCATATACGCAAACTAGCTGTAAGTGATCTGAATTAAATTCAATGCCAGATTTCTTTTTAATCGTTGAATTTAATTTAGATAATTTAAAACGAACTTATATATAATATATAAGACCAGAAAATGACCAGAAACACGAACATTCATCATGTAAACCTTGCAATGTTGTAATCCTTCACAATACTATAAAATACGTACTCCGTACTTAGTGGTAGATTCATTACGTTATACATATATCATATCCACTACGGGATAAAGACATGTCCTGGAAAAAGTTTTCCGTAGACGTTCCGACTGACTGTGCGAGTCCCCATCCGCCTGCTACCCAAGACCTAACCACACGATAGCACATGAGTTCCAATTGACATCGATCACAGATACGTTGCTACTCCTAAGGACAAAGATGATATTCTCATGTGTAAGCTGACAATCTCACCTTTCCACTATAACGCAATTATTGCTTCATTCTAGATGCATATGAAAGGTGGGTTCCTCCACGGTCAAAGCGAATATGTTTACCACTTTCAGTTTAGTGAGTAGTATACAAGTAAGCAATTCATTTGCAGTCAGATGAACGCTGTAACCCACTGAAAAAACATCGAACAGAAAGGGGACTGTACTGTAGTTCTCCCTTAAGAAGGTCATACATACGTTGCAGTACTAATCTGGAATGGCTTTCATTTGCACCCATAAGAAGCAAACCTTGCATAAAACACGAGCTCTACCGTGGTCCTAAAGAGGCTCATGGATGCATTATAAGAACTAAGTTGGAACGCTTTTTATTTGCACTTAGAAGGAAAGAACCTCGAATAGAAAAGGACAACGTACCGTGGTTCTCTCTGAAGAATGTCATACACGCATTCCGTTATACGGACTAAGCGGGAACGCCTTTTTTGCACTTATAAGGAAAAAACCTCCAACAGAAAAGAAGATCGTATCTTGATTCTGCCTGAAGAAGATCATACATGCGTTGCATTATACGAACTAAGCTGAAACGACTTTTATTAGACCAATAAAAAACAAACCTTGAATTGAACAAGAGACCTATTGCGGCCTTACCTGATGGAGACCATAAATACGTTACATTATGCGGATTAAGCTGGAACGCCTTTTATTTGCGTTCATAAGAAAGCTTCGAATACAAAGAGGTGATTCTAAATGAGAAAGATCATTGATGCCTTACATCATACGGACTTAATTAAAGCGCTACTTATAAGCACAAATGAGAAACAAAGCTTGAATGGAATAGCGTCCTTTCGTAGTACTATTTGAGAAGGACCATAGATCCGTTGCATCATACGGAGGAAGCTGATACGTCTTTTATTTGCACTCATAAGAAAACACTTGAGTAGAATAGAGTCGTATTGTGGTGTTGAGGAAGATTATAGATCCATACGGTATACGGACTAAACTTAAATGCCTTTTATTAGTCTGTCACAACAGACTCTTTAAATCACAAAACAAGGTAGCTGGCGTTCTTGGAACCACGCGGCATGGTCTCGGGCTCCCTTCAGATTGTTTAGGTTAGACTTTTATTATTTGTAACATTTTCATCATTGTAAATAAATAGTAATAAATATGTATTTATTAATAATGTATTGAGCTATAAATATGTAGGTGTCATTTACAAGAAAATTTGTAAAAATTACATTTGAGGAAAGCTGCTAAAAGAATTCACAATTGTATGTTGACGATATACAATTTTATCTGGTACATAAAATATGTATAAGTTCGTGGCACGTCCGAAATACCTAAACAAAACAACATTGTCGTTGATGGACGATAAAAATAAACAATTACAAGTAAATCACAATGTTGTTACAAAATAGCAATGAAATGTACTACAGCCGAGCTGTAAAAGAAGATGTACCAATATTAGATTTACGACAAAGTTTACGCCACAAATCTGCCAGATTTTTTCAAACCATACGACGTAGCTCTGTATATTTTCCGGATAAAAGGTTATTTGCAGTAATAAATCTTTACCGGTATTATATTTATTGCGAGGTTTACTCTCTATAAATCTAGGTATTTCAAATAGTATGAAGTAACACTGTATATTTTTCTGATAAATGATTATTGGTATAAATCATAAGCCTATTCTTGGCGGAAAGTCCTGAAAAAGAAACTCGACGCAGTTATTTTCGGCAGGTGGTAGTAGTATAATGCGACCGGGGAGGTACCACTGGCGACATCAAAATCCGCCATTAAGCAATGCTTGTGTTTTGGTTGAAGTGATGCCGGTAACATTTACAATGGAAGCCATTTTAATTTACAGCCATTTTATTCCTCAGGAGTACACATCTGCGTACGACCTCAGATAGGACTGCAGTAGTGTACGAGGTTGTATGTGGATGTCAATGGGCTGCAGCAACTATTTAAAGTCACGCTATTTTGCTTGTCATCCCACAATTATAAAAGACAAACTAATTCGGATGCACTTTCCCATTAATAATTACTACAACAGCAACAGAATACACTTCTAAGGTACATATATATAATAGAAGTGTATGAAATTCTATATAATCTGTGAAATTATTGTACGGATAAAATCTTTAAAATGGGAACTTTGTGTCTATGCCTTCAGTTGTCAATGACTTTGTGTTTCATTTTATTAATGGCGGATCCTCTTGTGTTAGGTGACTGTATTGTAATTATCTTTTACAGAACTAAATATAGAATACTAATTCTACAATATTAATTTAAGTCCTAATTATAAGATTCAATTACAAACCTAAAAGTTTAACAAAAGTATATCTGTGAAAATAACAAAAAAAAATGCAAATTTGTGTCAATGCTTATTATTGTCAATGGTCTTATGTTGCATTTTATTAATGGCGGAGACTTTATTACTCTGTAGCTTGTAATAGCCTTTTACAGAACAAAATATAAATCATAAATCAGTGACATTAATGTAAGTTCTAAAAATACATTTTTTTCTAAATTATGACTTGTAACAGATTTCATTAAAAACTTAAAAGTTAGACGAAATTATTACTTGATATTATGATAGCAGAAATATTCCGCTTCTCCTTGGCTCATAAGAATACTCGTATTGTTTAAAAATGAAGCCTTTTCAAAACATTTCTCAACACTTCACAAATGATAGTTAACAGTTTTGTTTTGTGAAACGAAACTGCTCAGCATTTTTACGGAATGATCTCGTATAGTGCGACCTTCACACTCTTAGCAACAAAAATTATCGAAATGTATGTAAAAAGTAACCAATATCTATGTTTTTTTTTATGTGAGAAGAGTGTAAATGAGCACGCAAACCTCCTGATGTTAAGTAGTCGCAGCCCATAGACATCCACGTACAACCACCAACACGACTGAAGTCCTATCTGAGCTTGAACGTAGATACGTTGATACTCCCGAGGATTTCGATGGTCGCCTCGCTTCAAAAAGTAGCAGGCAATCGCACCTCTCCAAACAAAACAAGTAATGTTTTACGGCGGAATAAGAGGGCGACGGTGGTTCCTCCCCGGTCAAACTATACTTTTCCCACCTTTAATAACCATGTTTCGTTACAATTTTGAATAGGTACGTTCGTTGCGTCCGTTTTCAAAGTTGAATGAGAAATATGGTGTGACAATGTTTCTGCAACATTAATCTTAATATATAAGACAATGTACAAAATATAATTGACAGAGTTTAACAAGTAGCTGTGATACGTAATATAGCAAATAAACATCTATCGAAATTAGTCCCAATTTATAGGCAAATGTAAAAACATCTTTATCATAATAATAAGTAGGCTACGTTATTATTTGAATTTATTTAAACTCTAATAATATTTTTTAAGTAATATTGATGTTGACTCAGGATAGCGTTAGATATAAACCTCTGTGATTTCCACAATGCTGTTTTAATATTAAGATTACTTTCTTATGTCTTTTTATCAATAAATAAACCAAAAAAAATATGATAAGTTTTTAGTACATTAGGTAAAATGCAAAATTCGTTTTTGTCTCGTCTAAAAAGTAAAGGTACAGCTAAATTCCCTAATACGTAAGCGCTACATGCTTGTAGAAAGAGACGCAGTGGAATTTTTATGTATTTATTTCAAAATGAGCAGTTATATTCTAAATTCAACATCTTTGAAATTTCATAAGTACGCACCGTGTATGTATTCAGACGTCAGACGTTTGGCTCGTCACTAGCAGCTCTCCGCTTCCTCCTGAAATATTTCGTGAGAGGAATAATATAAGCTTCTTGAAAAACGATGCAAAAAGTTTTTTTTCTTTAAAAGCGGTCTATGCATTGTTGTCTAAAAGCGTAGGTGACTTTTAATATTGTCCGACTGTTTTTTCGCTAGAATCCATAAAAAATAATGTTACATATGTCTAAAAGCGAAAGTGACTAGTCTTCACATTGCCCGACTGCTTTTTCGCTAGGATCAATAATATTAATGTTACAAATGTTTAAAAGCGAAGGTGACTTTTTTTACATTGCCCGACTGCTTTTTCGGTAGGATCAATAATATTAATGTTACAAATATCTAAAAGCGAATGTGACTAGTCCTCACATTGCCCGACTGCTTTTTCACTAGAATCAATAATATTAATGTTACATATGTCTAAAAGCGAAAGTGACTAGTCTTCACATTGCCCGACTGCTTTTTCGCTAAGATCAATAATATTAATGTTACAAATGTCTAAAAGCGAAGGTGACTAGTTTTCACATTGCCCGACTGCTTTTTCGCTAAGATCAATAATATTAATGTTACAAATGTGTAAAAGCGAAGGTGACTAGTTTTTACTATATCGTTCGTCTGCTTTATCTCTAGCATCAATACAATTAAAAACGTACAAACATTCGCAGCAGCAAAACAGTTAATCATTACCCATACTCGAGCTTAGTAATAACCCTCATATTGCTCATGGGCTTGCAACCGATTGGTTTCCTCTTGCATAAGCACATTATACAAGAGTGGCACTTGGTACGTTGTTTTAGAATTGCACCCATTGTGTTGCGAAAGGGAACACAAGTGTATGATTTTTGCATCATACTGATAGCGAACCTATTGCGTAATTATAATTATCTTCATGTAATGGAAGCTGCATGTAGCCCCTATGATTTTAAGTTGCCATAATATAGTGCAGTAGGTTCCACACTTTCGCTTTTTATAGCCTCAAGTTGTGCAGAGACTTAGCAGTGTTGTTCAGTAGTCGTTCAGAAGATATTCAACAGTTTTTCAGCAATGGGTCATATTCCAATATTTTTTTCAATATAAGGTACATACACTTAATGGATGTTATCGATACCGTACATCCTGTTGGGTATGTTGGGTGAGAAATAAGATTTTATGTCTGTATGTCTATTTGTTTGTTTGTCTGTGTGTTTGTGCGCATAATCTCAGAAATGGCCCCCATGTATTACAATAAGATTCACTTAACATTTAGTTTCATTTCAATTTAACTGTCTATATAAAAGTTATGACAATTTGAATGTGTTTCGGAAAGCTTCACTTGACATTTAACATAACGTTTCATTTCAATCGTTCAATAAATAAACAAGTTGTCAATTTTAAGATCTGGAAAGGTAAATTGAAGCCCACGTACACGGGCAAAAGCTAGTCGGCCATAATTAGTGAACTATCGTGAGAATTTCGTCTTGCGTACTTCGATTTGTATTAGTAAATATTACTGAGAATTATTACAAGTTGGATTAGCCCATTTAATTTGACTCACTTGTTTAACTTTGTTAGTGTTTACTGGTGCATTGGCTTTAATAATCATTTTAAACGGTAACCAATCGATCTGGCACGGAGAAGATTTGATGATCTACTTCCGACTATGAAATCACCTGATCTTTCTCTATGTGAAAAGAGCAAATGAGCATGGAAGCCACCTAATGGAAAAATCCATGGCAATCCATATCCAATCTCAAGAAGGACTGGAGTCTTAGATAGTTGTCTTAGTCTGAGATAGATGCGCTAGATGTGTAGACTCCTGAGGAAGATGGTCGTCTCGCTTGTGCCGGTCTAGTAAGTAAGTGTACCCAGTAACCTCTCTAACCAGAATACAGAAGTAGTACCGACAGATCATAAAGACGGCGGTGATACCTCCCCGATCGAACTATACTTCTATAATTGGTTATGAATTTAGATTCCTATTCTTGGTCTTGGTGTCTGTGTCTTCGTTGGATGTAGCCATCATACCAGGAATCATAGTGTCAGGTTATTTATTTATTTAATCAGATAACAAAGATCCATTCTGTTAGTATATAACTTATACCTAATATTAGTAAAAGCTTTGGAAACTATATTAATTAATAACAATTCAT
>DWON01003661.1:0-17638 GCA_018251015.1 Phocides pigmalion okeechobee | reverse complement strand
AATCTATGTGTGAATATGTTACAAAGATTTGCAATTTGTAAGTGCTTCTAATGATTTTGAAGTTCCTATCTACTATACTCATCATTGCTACTATTATTATCACAAATTATCTTTTGTCCTGGATACAATATATATGTAACTATATTATTTATATTTTGTAAAGAGCTATAAAAAAAAAAACAAAAAAACCCAAGATTTGTTCTTGCTCTACTAAATTTTAAGGCTCTTAGTAAAGCTAAATGATTTATGTTCCTATAACACTAAAAGGTTATATGAACATAAATCATTTAGCTTTACAATTGAATAGTTGTATTCCCATATCTAACAAATTTCTTATTGTGAAATACAAGTTAGAGTTTTGTTTTGTTTTTTGTTTTGTTGTTAGAGTTTTGTTACTAAATGGCTTAAACTGTCGCCTAATTAGTCGTAATTATAAAACCTATTACAACTACAAGCTTAACCGGAACGTGTGTTTCATCCCATTCTTAAACCGTAAATATATTTAGGAGCGGAATGTAAAGTGAATATAACAGCCTAATAAGGTGCAGCGTAAAGCGCTCGATGGCTGTCAGCGGAGTAGCCGAGCACAATGCGTGGCGGGGAGCCGCAAAATGCCTATAACTCGGTTTGCTCCATCACAGGGCGCATAGAGGTGCACCAGCGCGCAATTATGCACCCCCGGGCGGGAGACGGGGCGCGGGGCGCGCGGGGGAGAGCCGGGCCCGAGGGGGCGTCCACCCCCCTCTCGCGACTCAATAAAAAAGTGTTGCGCGAATTCACGACGGCCCTGAGTCGCCTCGCCGCTAGGGCTGCCAGTGTTGGTGTTCCTAACAAGTACGAAATTGCGGCCAGACGCAAATGTACGCAAAGCGAAACGCAATTATTTTGTTTACCGCACCTCGCATTATTTCCTTTGTTTCCATTTTGTTTCATTGCTCGATACGCTGATTGCAGGGCTATTGTACTACTGTACATAAGGTACCTACTCTACACGAGATGTGTGCACTTTATTTTTTTATGTAATGTACGTTATCAAATAAAAATGATATTTATAAAATCATCGTCAATATTTGTTGGATAAGATTTAATTATATTTTAAAAAGAAAACATATTTATTACAAAGAAATTAAAGTAAATAAAAATGCTTGAAACGTAGCAATACTTCTCTTTATCAAAGACACTTAAATCTACAATGCACTAAGGTTTTCACAGAAATAATTGAGTTTTCCTACTCATTCACGTCGTAAAACATAAATTTTATCCTAACAAACCATCGCTACAAAATTCACTTGAAAACAAAATAATAATGAACAAGTTTACGCAAATAGAAATAAAATTTTCCATCGCTGTGGAAATGCAGCAATCATCAACTTTAGCGCGGAAATATCATAAATTGTTTGTTTTTATTTCATTTGCAATAGCTCCGTGAACATAATTAATTCGTAGGAAATGTTAACGCATCTATCGCTATAAAGTAGCAGGAAGGCGGGCAGCCTGGAGCATGTATGGTTAACACGTGGTCCACAAACGCTAGTCATTATTGTCAACCCATGCCTGTTCCACCGGTGGCTGTGGATCTTCTCTTGGTATGATAGTATAACTTGGTATGATAGTAGCCTAACCAAAAAATCATCATTTTGTCAATCATTGTCATCAAATGCGCTTTGGTACACTTTGCATTTTTTTGAGAAAATCTCTTATGGATTTATAAAGATATCTTGGAGAGTATGGAAACAAAGCGTAATTACTTATTGCGAATTAATAGACTAAATTTCAAGTCATTTCCAAAGAATCTAAATATGTTCTGGGCAGTGTGACATTATCATCACGTTTAACAACAGATTTTAAACCCAAAATCGCTGATGAGACGGTTATCAAACACGAATATCTACATATACTTAAAGCTAATTGTACAAGGTTTGATGAATAAGATCCTATTTCGTTTAGAAGTAAAATAAAATAAAAATATTCTAATAACATCGTATTGCCGTCTTTGATTTAAAGTATTTGGTAATTTATAAATGTACCTACACAAAACCCCTGGCTTTAATCTGTTCTTTCTGACTAATATTCTATCGCTGGGCACTTGCCTCATCCTACTACCGAGAACACCTAGAACATACTTCTCTACGCTGTTTTAATACGTATAAATTAAGACAGAAATAGATTATTAGTTAATCTACTAGATGTTTCCAAACTTACGCGCCTCCGACAAGAATTTTGTACTATTATTTTACTAAAACACTTAGCGTCTACTTCTAACCATGTTTCTAGAGTACGAAACTATACATGAAATTTAGATACTATCAGATACTCCATTTTAGGGCATTTGAGATGCACACAAGGTTTGGGGCTAAAACATCTGATATAAAACGTTTTAAGTGATTCGTGACGGATTGCATAAGTTTCTGATTAACATTAGTTTAAAGTCCTATTGTAATTCTCCACTTGACATTAGGTGATGATTACCCACTTGAAATTAGGAGTTGACATTAGGAGGAGATCCTTTGCTACTTCCCTCATATAACTAAAGTTTGATGACACTTAACCTACATATTGGCTTACATGTAAATGAACGCCACATTTGATTATGCTAAAGGACAACCATTACTGCTACTAAGTTATGCAAATGGAGATTACGCAATTGTTCGTAAAAAAAAACAAGTTTCATAAAAATGTACAAATCCGCAAAGCACACGCGCAACAAAATTGAAATAATTACATACACAGTTTGCTTGTTATTTTTAAACTGAAGTTTCTTTTGAAGTTGTAATTTTCAGTTTCGAGCAATGCAGAACGTTTCTTAAGCGTGGATCGTTTTAGATCGTTAGCCGTAACAAAGTATTTATGAGTATGTTAAGTATAAAAATAAATTGGTATAATGTTATAATAGATTCATTTTAAAGTTGTTGTTGAAGTCTTCGTGATTAAAGCGCTGAGGTACTACCGCCATATTTTTTTATGTGAAAAGAATATCTAACGAGCATACATGCCACTTGATATTAACTGGCCGCTTTAATTCATATCCAAGTGCAAATACGTAAATAGATTTGTCGCCACTCCCGAGGCCTTAGAAGCTTCACTTGTAAGGTATGTCTGCAATAGAACGAGAGATAAAACCTGGTTTTTACACAACACTGAAACAGAAATAAAGAATGAAAAACAGACTTACTTCGGTGGATTATCGGAGCGACAGTAGTATCTACGTGGTTAGAGTATAGATCTACCAGCTGTCCAATCGTTAATTTATATTTTTACCTATTAGTAGCAGAGTAACGGTGCTATGTTCCCCTTGGCAAGGGCTTGTTGAGAGATATGTAGGTACTCATGAGATATCATTACTTGAAGAAACATGTCATTATCGTCACATGTTTCATTAACTGTAGATTTGACTGCCAGTCCCACTTGAATGTGGTCGCGGGTGTCCAAGAGTTGCAGCGATCATTCAAGTTACCTTTTATATGTTACAAAATCGTCACGAATAACTAGGTGACTTTTGAGATCTTTAAAGGCAGTTTTTTGGGATATAAGCTCATATTTCTTAAGGCATTAGACATGTACTAGTCTTCTTTTTTAACGCTATGAAAGATGTATAATACTATTTTTCTTTAAATTTTAATTTCATTTTAAACAATATTCTTTGAGGTGTGTGATGTTCAATACTCTATAACTATTTTAATAGGGATAACTTATACTGTAGGTCGTGTGAGCCCACGTTAGGTACAGTCATATAGTGACTAGTTAGCAGAAACTATTTTTTTTCGATTCTATTACAGTTAGAAAATTGGGTGTATCATCAGTTTTGATTATAACGTAATATTATTGCATTCTTATTTATAATGGGTACTCGCGATACACGATTTTAGATTAGTATCCACAGATAGTCAGATTGTTACCTTTATTTTACATAGCCAACCTTAGCCAACAGGGCTCTCAATACCAATGTACTGATTTTAAATAGTATTTATTTTCATATTCACAACGATGAAAATCTTAAAACTAATTATAATAAGAAACTAACCTAAATAATCTAAAGGGAAACTAATCTAGTAATTTAATATATTTTCAATTCTATCCTTTACATTCATTAATTATATGTAAATATCTTGTAGTGAAATAAACTATTGGAATTTGAATTTGAACTTGATAGGTGGATTGAGCCATGCAATTGATTGGAAATATCGGTAATAAAAATGGTTTCATCGTGAGTAACCGCTGTGTAATAAGAACGTGTCAGTCTTAGGAGAAAAATAATAATATACGAAAAAAAAATATGGGTTTCTTAGATAGTACATATACTTTTATAAAGTAATTTTACTTAGTTTAGTTATGACTTTTTTATTTCGGAAAAGCAGCAATTTTTGAAGCTTGCAAAAGTTTATGTTTAAGCAGCTATGGACATCTACGTCCAACCTCAAACAAGACCAAACTCCTGCCTGACGTTGTGCATAGATGCGTTGCTACTGAAGACTGAAATGGTCGCCGCTTGTAAGTGTAGCCGAAACACAAGTAACGCTTTACGGCGGATTTTGTGTTCTAACTTGATGATAAATGTATGCAAACATTGTACGTTATGTTAAAACTTTAACTAGGTACGGGTAAATACATTCTTTAATAAACAAACTTGTAGATGCGAATAAATAGTTAACGAAACACGTAGCAAGTTATCATTAAATCTAAACATGTTCCGTGAAAGCGTGACATTACAAATCATTATATTATAACTATTGTGCCCATCGGAGCCGCTGTCTGTCCGTCTGTCGGTTAACAATGGACACCTTGTTACAGCTTAGATTAATATCTACGTTGCATACAGCCAGACGGGTTGTTTCCGTCCGTTTATAGACAGTGGTTAGTTGTGGGTTGTTGGTAGATAAAGAAATTATAATATGCATTTTCAGTTTAGTAATAACATGTTATTAAAATTTAGCAGACAAATAAATGTACGTTTATTGAAATAAAATGTCTACCTACATAGGTTCAGTGAATAGACCTCAGAGCACAGAGGTATTATTTTAATTTCAAAGGAACAATGTTTTTTTCCCCTATTTTTTTTTCAATAAAATATGTATGTATATGCTTTCAGTAGCAAAAAAAAAACGGACCCTAAACATAACTATTAATGGTCATTATAACGTTAATAAATATTATATTTAATTATATTTTGCGATTAAATTAACGAGTTTTTCTTATGATAATAAAGATGGTCAAGCTACTAATCGTTGGGTGATATACTGGAAACAGTTTACTTTTCGGTAGCGCCTCTATACTGCCAGTAGCATGTTCAGTGTGCACATGAAATGGTACGAAGAGATTTAGTTTATTCATTTGGATGGAGTCAAATCGAATCATCTATTGCGCAAACCTCGACAAAATTTGCCGGAACGAAGTACATGTACAAATTTGTACTTGACAAAAGTAAATTCAAATTATTTATGTGCACGAACATTGGTACAAACAGTTTTTTAAGTAATGTTAAAAGGTGTGCAAAAAATTAAATTATTATTGTATATTAAATTACATAAAAAATATCAGTGTTTGTGGTGTCATGTCATTTGTACCGTAATAATTATTATGGTAGCATGTACTTATTATAAGTCGATTTCAGTTAAGGATCAAGCTCTAACTAAGTATCGGCACCAGTCAGCAAATCACTGAAGTGTCATATATAACATTGTGTCTTACCCTTCATAACGGAACACACCAACCCTGCCCTGCTAGTATAACACAGGTAGCTAAGTCTGCGGCCAACAGACTGGAGGCCCAAAAACAAATGGCTTATTAATATGTTAATATATTGTATTATTAAGCAGACTTAATTGACACTTTTTCCTTTGGAATTAGGGTTTTGGATCAGTTTTTTATATGAGAAGAGTAGCAAACGAGCATGCAAACCACCTTATGTTAAGCGGTCGCAGTCCGTAGACATCCACGTACAACCACAAATACGCCTGAAATCCAATCTGAGCTCGAACGTAGATACGTAGCTACTCCTGAGAACTAAAATGGTCGCCTCGCTTTAAAGTGTAACAGGCAACCGCACCTCTCCAACCGAAACACAAATAATGTTTTACGGCGGATTATGAAGGCGGCAGTGGTGCCTCCCCGGTCGAACTATGGTTCTCCCACCTTCAAAATCAATTCCATGAGAGAACTATAGAGAAACACCTTATGATATGTATTATTAAGTTTCTTTGTATGCTTGTTTGTTACTTACGGTATACATTGATAAATCTTGTTAGACATGATTGAAAACATTCCTAATTTCGAAGTATGCTGAAAATTTGCTCATACTTTTTGAAAGAAAAGGAAAGTAGATAATCTCACAGCCGAGCAGACTCTTATGAAATGAGAGAGCTTCCAAAGATTTATAATTATATTTTTATTTTATTAAATTAAAACTAAAACTAATTTACCACAAGAATCAATTCTAATTTTGCAGATTAACCCCGGTCTCTCAGACCCAGTTAAATTTATGCCGGGGGGGGGGGATCAGATACAGTTAGTAAGAGCAGATAGATACATGTAGTGAGCTGAATACTTATTTAAAACGATGCAGAAAACATTTTCAAGAGTCATCTTCGCTGTCGTTTTCATTTAGGTATGTTTTATGAGTTTAAAGCTAACAGAAGTATTGGAATGAATGAATAATTTTCTCATTTCGGTCGCATCGGTCACCACCAGGTGACCTGCAAGCTCATCTACCACCCTTCTATCTACAGATACACAAAATAAAACTCTACACCTAAGCATGAGCTGGTTACCTTTAATTTTGTATACCTACATAATTTTTTTGGAGAATCTTATTCTGATAGGTATTTATTATTATTAGAAAATGTTTACTTCTTACAGTCTGTTTGATAGTTACTGCATCATGAGAAATCCATTTTCATTTTGTCGTCTTAAATCTGAGGCAATATTCAGCATATAGTATGTTATGTTACATGTAGGAGATCGCGTTGATATATTTTTCCCTTCCCTCAAAGTGAACGCGGACGAGGGGGAGGAGGTGACGAAAAAATAACGATTTGGTTAAAGTACGATGAAGCTCCGGAAAGGTTTAAGCCAAGGTGCACTCGATGATCTAACATGCACTAGAGCAGGAGTGCCTAGTATCGCGAGAGCACTCGCCGCGGGCGGAGCGAGCGGAGCGGGCCGAGAGCCGGCGACTTCTGCGCCACTCCACGAGCATTGTTGTAGGAACAGCGCTTCAAGAACTCGCTGTTGTTTTATAGACTGCTCTTTACCCATGAGGGTTAATAAGCGGCCTTTCGTTCTGTAGAGTGCGTTATAAGTTGCTCCCTACAGTTTTGATCGCGTGTACGCAGTCTATTATCGAAGAATTTCTACGTAAGAATCGCTACGTTCAAAAGATCAGCAAGGTTCATATAAAACAGGGAAAGACTTGGTTATCATTAAAGGACCTATTTATATAAAAATAGAAAAAGCAATTCTTGATGACTCCACTGAGAACAATTTTATTGACAAAAAATATGCTTCCTTAGGAGTCTTATTTAGTTTCATTCAACTATATTGAATTTAAATGTAAACGTTCGGATTGATGCAATTGGTATTTTATATTTTCCAGGTATATTTTGTTGTATGGATTGGAATATTTTCAGAACGAACAATGGAAAAATAAAATGGAAATGGAAATTTATACGTACCTCATCGTAGAGAAACTCACCTCTAGCATTTTTAACGTAAAATTCGTTAAACTCCATTCGTGCAAGTCACATTTTAAACATATAACGATGTCATTGGTGTTAAGTATTGATTGTAACGTAGCAGGTTACTCCTGCACTGTAGACTGACGCCGTGGCCAAGGGCTACAGGATAACGCTTCTTAGATCTACAGTAAACCCGTCAACAAAAGTAGCTATACAAAAAATTGTGTGTAGCTTGGTTTATAAAATGTATTAAAAATTAGAGCCAAAGAACACATCGGTCAGCAAGTTCTCTCATTGTATTGAAAAAGGTCACAGAATAAAATACTTACAATGCAGTATTTTACCGCTTCAGTCAGTTTTTAAATACTTACCTAATAAAAATCACCTAGTTATATCTAGGACGATAGTTATAGCTATCAACGGTTCGGGCAGTATAGACGGCCGGTTCACATCTCTTAGGTATCCTATTGAAGTCCTCGTGATCATACAGAAAAAATAATATTATAAGCTCTGCTTGCGATACATCTATACATCTAAATATACACAATAACCCCTACAATGATATGTAGTAATTAAAGTGCCCGTCAGTCGTGATTCAGAACATAAGAATTCTAAAATTTTTATAATGTAAAAATATTTTATTTTATCAATAAATATTAAGTGAGTATTTTCTCTTCAAACACGTTATTCAAAAATGATTCGTAATTCAATTCTTATATTTTTCTATAGCTAAATAGTTTATGACAAATATTATATAGAAAAGTATTTTATAATAAATTGGATAAAGAGTCTACTCTAAGAGGGTTATAGATGCATTGCAATCCCTGAGAATTAATTATTAACATATTCAAATATATATATTAGAATGTGTACATAACCATATTTTTAAAATCAGAATATAGCGGCAACTCCGGGCTGTCGCTTAAGACTAAAATGTTCTATAATTATGAAACGTCGAACCCCTAAACCTAACACCATAAATCTGCTTAAGCAACCAAAAACAAAACGTAGGCAGTTTTCCAGGTCGCGAAAAAAAGAAAAGGCATCATCTTCCGAGAGTCCATTTCAATCCAAACATCACGAATCGCATTGTAGGTGGTTGAAAAACGCACAAAGGTTCTGTTGGTCTCACCCGCGGTGTCGGGTTGCGCGCCGCGGCTTTGTCCGCCGACAGACGGCCGCCCCGGCGCACCTACGTTCACACGTAGCTCTGTTAAGTGACCACAAAGGATGTGTTGTGTTTACTGCCGGTATCGAATTTGATAGCGAATCTGTTTTCGCCTTTGGATGAGAAAAAAATTAAGATTCTAAGTACCGCGTGTAAAGCAGACTCGCGGCCGTTTGTATTATTAAATAGAAGTGGTAAATGAGCATACATTTTATTATTCGGTAACTGCTGCTTCCGAATATAATTTAAATATTCAAATTTTATTATTTATTTAAATTTAAGTTTTCTTATTAGTAATGCCTACAATAATAATACAAAGGCAAATTACAACAGTTCCCATAATGATGATATTAACTAAGCTAACATGCAAACGGTACATGTACAGGAAATAAATCTGTCACATATAGAACGCTATTTAAGAACTGCAGACAAAAGTAATGAGAAAAACCAGGGTATCAGCCTAGTTACAATGTAAAGAGCATTTCTCAAGTGAATCCTTATATAGAGCACCAGGAGGCACACCGCACGCGGAACGTGCCCCTCCATAATGTAGAGTATGAAGAGGTAAATGAATAATACCGGCTAAGATACCTACTAGGCAACTTGGGACTTCTTTTTTTGGTCTCCTACTTTTGTTTTTGTTTTTGCCAACCCTTCCACGTGTCGTAGGCACAGGAGTTCATGTCTGAGCTATCAAGAAATATAAGAGTCCTTATCATACTCTTACAGAAATGTTTTTTTTTATTATAGCGGAAGCAAATGGGTGTACAGTTACTACCTGATGATAACTTATCATAGAGACTGAAGTCCATTGGTTTACGAGTATAAGGTGGGTTATTTCCAAGCGAGCATGCATGCTACCTGGTAACTGGTCACTGTCGCCTGTAGACATCTCTAACTACTTCAGATAGAAGTGACGTTCCATCTGAAGGTGATCACAAATGTGCTATTCTCGAGGACTAAGATAGTCGCACCGCTATCTACCGCTTCCAATTGAAGCTGGAAACGTAACTTTACGACGGAAACAAAAGGGTTGCTTCCCGGAGGATTACAAGGTTAGCGGTGGACCTTGCCCAGTCGATCTGTGTTTCTAGCACCTGTCTCGATATACATAGAGGCAATGCTGTATTCTGGATAAAGAGGTTTCGTGAAAAAATATGGTATTTTATGGCACTTCATCTTAATCCTCAAGGGTAGTAATGTATCTGAAATCGACTTGAGTGAGTTCTGTTCTAGATAAGATTGTTACAGATGTCCGCGGGCGACACCGATCATTTAACTTTAGGTTGGCTGCAGACTTATTTTCTTCTTCTTCTGTACATAAAGGCCTCATAGAACCTTACACTTATTAGGTAGAACATAACATACAACAAACTTTAAATAATCACACTACAATACCAGTTTATGGAAGCTTCAAGAGAGTCATATACCATGCGCAGGAAAATATATCTTTAATCATGTTGTTAAACATTCTGTCGTCTTAATACAAGTAATGATTGGATTCTTTTGTTTAAATAATAATAATATCGAATAGATACATTTATTTTCCCACTTTAACTAAGTGTAAGGAGTTTGAAGAAGACTCTACCTGATATTTGTTTTATTAACGGTTATTTCATATTGTTAAACTATATGTTCGGCTGCGTCTGATCAATATAAGTAACTTTATGTATATAGATAATATAACTTAAATTACAACATTAAATTTGAAATACTTGCATATATAGTTAAGAATACTAAAATAGAAGAGTTACAGCTTGTTTTATTTGTACTTGCATTATAATTATAATTCAAAGAGCCAAATAAATTAAGTATTAATTCTTTAATATATGTATAAACGTTCTTTCATTGATTTATATCTCATTATTCTGTATCTTCTGTATTTAAAAAAAATATTTATCAGTATGATCAGGTAGCGAGGTGATATTGTTCAGTCATACATCGAAAACATATATTTCCTGTCTTCTCTGTGTTATTCATTTAACGAATACCCAAATAGATAGATATTTTATGCATAACTGTTATTTGAAACAAATAACAACTCAGTTTTTCAATAGTTTTATTAATTAAGTGATGTTTCTCTGTACGTACCTGGTACTAATTACTGACTTCAATCTTTTGTGAAAATAATATTAATTGCATTATAATTTGATAGAAACAAAAATGCTATCATCTGCTTGTATTGATATCTTATGCTTCGAATATCCACCTAAACACGTAAGTATATTGTTTCTTTACATGACATGTTTAGTGTTATTATCTTTGACTCTACCATAACCTTAGATTTTGTTCCGATAGCTAACAGTAAGTACTGCATCTTTTAATTCGTATTTTGGGGGAAAAAGCGAGTATTACGAATAAAATATTTATCTGCAATTTATACAGATTACATACATATAACGATATATTGCAGGAATATTCCTAGCGCCTACTTTCCTTATATAACGTGTACAACGTGCAGCTCAAAGTTCAGGTCAGGTGTTGAAAAGGTTTTGTTTGTTTGGTTTATGTGCGCATATAATGGCGGTCTTTACCGAAATTATATCGCGGCGAGGTAATGATCGATAATGGGGCATTATGCACTCGTGTGGGAACGACGCGCGGCCGTGCAGGTAAATTAATACTCCCTCTAGGCCATTGAGACAACTAAATAAGGCGGAGGACACGCTCGCTGGGAAATTACGCGCCGAGCCACCTGCCGCGCGGATAATACGCCGCGAGCCCGCGCCCGCGCCCCGCGCCCCGCGCCCCGCGCCCCGCGCCCCGCGCCCCCGCCCGCCCCCCCCCCGCCCCACCCCGGACCTTTTCCTTTCTTCCAATTAATCAAAATTAAATCAACCTCCGACCGCGCGATCCATTTCAGAATTTACTGCGCCGTACTCTACAGTCGCGATTCACGCGACACCGCGCCGAGGGGGCGTGTCCCCCGCGAAGAAATCTGGCCAATAGAGTGCGGTAACAAAATATCCGTATTGGCTATTAGGAGGCCCCGCCCGAGCGGGCCGCGGGGGGCCGCTGCGCTTCCGAACTGACGTAAGGCGCCCCGCGGAGCGCACACATACGCCGTTCTGGGTGCGCGCGGACGAAGCCCGCCACAGTTCCGAAAGGTCGGTCGCAGTACGGGGTGGGTGGTGAATTAAGATTTTTCGATAGCGAAAGCTCGGTGTCGGCGTGTCGAGGGGGGTTTTCTCGTTTTTACAACGCGACGGGCGGCGCCGCGGGCAGAAGCGCTCCGGACGCCGCGGCGAGCGCTCGTGTCGCAGCTCGAAACGAAAAGCGCGATCTAGGAAATTTTCGCGATTTTCCGGCACTCCGGAAAATTTCACTTTTGGGTTTTTTTATTTTAACTTAAAAATCTAAGGTCTACTTTTAGACTTTCTTATTTATAGACGGTTCGAACAAGTGTATTTTGACTTTAACTTGAGTGAGTTTTCAAGAGACAGAAGAATATCACATCAGCACCCGCTTGTGATAAACAGACTGCACCGCAAAAGTACATCGAAGGCACAACCAGTAATGCAAACGAATCCTGAGGAGACACGAGTGGCTTAGAATGCAAGCGATGAGCGCGAACGCGAGCGCGCCGCGGGCGCCGCAGCGGTCCCCCTTCGCCATCCAGGAGCTGTTGGGTCTCTCGGACAGCCGCGACAACCGCGACAGGTACTTCGAGAGCAGAGACGGGGACCGAGTGCTGAACCTGTCGGAGAGCCGCGAGCCGCGGGCCGCGTACGCGCCTCAGTTCCCGCTGCCGGCCTCCGTGGCCTCGCGCGTGGCCTACGCCGCAGCGTTCAACGCCCAGGCGGCCGTCGCTGCAGCCTTCCTCCCCGGTCCGCCGCTGCTACATCCCCCTCCTGGTAAGTACACAGCTTACTGACAACCATGGAATACACCACCATAGGCCATAGACTATAGATTAACCGGTTTATTGAGAATTATCCGGGTAGTGAGGACTGCATCGCCTTCAGCTCCTTGAGCGGAAGGTATCAGTCACCACAAAAGTAAGATGACCACTTGGAATCACCTTACTTCGTCACTTATTAGTAGCAGAATGGTACCTGTCACATTACTGATGTTTTTTGATTATATTGTAACATTTTGAATAGTATTGATGGTAGGTGCTGTGAAAAGTATTGACGATCCGGAACGTATTTACTCTTTTGGAGAAGCTCACACAAAATCATATTCTAAATACCTGGATAATCCCAACTCGTCACTGCTGTGGAAGTAGGATAGGACATGATAAATAGTAGAGTAGGAAATCCCATCATGTTGTCAGCATATTTCAAACTATATACTCACTACACACTTCTAAACAGAAGCATGTAATAAGTCCAGGAGAAAGTTTAAAATCTTTGCAAGCAGTTAAAAGTACTATGACTTTTAACACCATTTCTTTCTAGTAGTTGCGTGGTAGTAGTAAACGTTTGATTGCTATATATTTTGTAGTTACATGTTATGTCTCACTGTCTCTCCAACTATTTTCACTTAAGGCCACAGATTTTGTTTTACTCATATTTTTGTTTTTAAATATTTAATTGTAAAACTTTAATTATTAGTAAGTGAAGTTTCTGTATAGATCTTTATAACAACAAACGCAGATAACATCATCTTGCAAGCATACCTTAAATAAAGGCTAAGATAGAGTCTTTAAAGCTAACGCATCTGTCTGCAATATTTAACGTATTAAAGCTTAAATTTTTAAACAGTGCAAATTAAAATAGAGCGAGATAAGTGAGACGGGAAACAAAGCGCACACGCACACACGCACGCAGGCACGCAGGCACACACGCACACACGCGCGGGCCGCGACAGGCTTCGACAGCAGACGCGCAACGGTTGGGCCGCCTCGCTTTGTGGCCTTTAATTAGGGTTTTTTATTTTATAATTAGCGTCTTTAGTGCGAGAGACAATGCCCGCTTTGTGCGGCGGCGCGCGGCTCGGGTTACGCGCCGCTACGACCTATGCACTACAATTCAATCGATCCACGATATACCTACCGACACACACTTATATTTCAATTGATCACTCTTTAATACTACATATTGTAGTCACAAAAGTTACAAAATACTATACTCTACTAAGATGTGTTGAACGCAAGTTACGGAAGATCGTGCATATCGTGTCGATTTGGTTTTTTTTTTCTTGTAGTCTTTTTTATAATATTCAATAGAAACACCTCATTTGTGTTTTATTTAAATGTATGGTTCCTTTCAAATTATAATATAAACATTTTAAATGGATATGCCCGTTACATTATGAACGAGATGAATAAATTTGTTCCTACTGAATTGATGATGTATATGAATAGTTGAATAAAGTCTGCATTGTAGTCATATTGTATACTTAAAACCATTTTATTTTTAAATTGAACAAAATACCTATTGTTAAATGTATAAAAATTATAATTTAAATCTCTCTGTTTATACCTAACAGATAAATGATAAATAATTTAATTACTGTAGGTAGGTAGGATTTTAAACGTATGATTTTTCATTTTACTTTTAATAAGTCAATACTTTGTATTCCATTTTTTGTACAATATTATTGTTACGATAAAAATTCAATATGAATTTCTCAAAGGAAAATAGCGCATTTTGGTCTTTTAGGTTTAAGAAGCATTAAACGGCAACGCGCGCCGTCGGCACGACGTCATGTTGGCGCAATAAATACTGCCTTATGCAACTGGTCTACTGGGTAGAATAAGCTACTGAACTGCTAATATTATACTAATCAGTCGAACTAGTAGCAATGACGGCCTTACTCCACGCAATATATCAATCTGCTCTTCGACAATACCTACTTTTTTCTTTGACGTGTACACGACAGGCGCACCGCACTGTGTATGAATGCCGATATAATTATTTGCCTGTGTTTCGTTTAAAATATAAATAACACATCAGATTTTTTTTCTACGCTTTCATGCTATTCAAACTATTAATCTATTCTCGAAGACAGTTTATTAAACGATACTTTGCGTAATGAAATATACCAAATTATTATTTTTAAAATAATGCAACGTCACTACGTAATTGTTAGTTGACTCTACATTTCATCTCTAACACTAAATTTATAGCCGCTCTGTGAGGATTACTATAATAGAGTTTATATAACTGTAAGCGGAATAAAATATTGACAATATTAAATTACATTTGAAATGTTTATTAATTACAAATGTAACATGAATAACCTTAAATATAATCTTACACGTTATAATCTTTATAAGAGGTAAGTGAAAAGGCTCTCTTTGTTTTATGAATATTTTGTACTTTTATCATATGATACCCAATAAAAAACTTTGGTTTTAAATATAATTCAAATCTTAAAAATATTGCGACTTTTTAAAAAGATAGCTGTTTATTTTATATACTTCTCATTCTGTACATATTTAATTTTGTAGTTTTCCATAACTCATCTTCGCTGACTTATCTGTCCTATTGTCATAAGACAATAGGTAAATATATGTTGTGTGTGTTTATAAATTATATTAGCTTATTAGAATACGTTGTAATATTGTTGGTATTCCAGTTTGGACAACCGACAGAAATTATCTGATAAGATTGTTCTACATTACTTTTGTTCAAATAAGTTGTGGCACTTAGTTAACGTTGTTTAGATCTAAAGAGATTTACATTCAAAGAACTGTAGCAGGTGTTTTTTTATCATGATATTTTCTATTGAAGCAAGTTGCACTTTTTTCGTTAATGTTGTGTATAAAAAGGTATTTAAGTACACTTGGAAGTATGTTTATTCATAAACAGACTTAACACAATTAGATTGTGTTGTTCCGTAGCAGTGCAGTCCGCATAATGATAAGTCATTACTAATGTTTAAGGACATTTCTAAACCGAACCAAATAGAATTATAGACAGTGAGGTCACTTACATATAGTTACTAGACTGTAGTCCATGAGATACGCTAAATTTGCATGTTCCATAAACCATACCAAAGCCTAGCAAGTGTTCTTACTATGTTATGAAACGAATTGCTACATGAATCTAACTATCTTATGTCAATTACCAAAGTTAGTAAGGGACCTAAAATATGGAATATACACATATATTAGAATATTGTTAATACTACGTATTAATTATTAAGTATTTTATACTACCAATAGCTATTTTTTTACCTAAAATTAATACCTTTCATAGGCTAACCTTTTTTACCTTTATGCACTCTCCTGTAAAATGTTGCTTTAAGTCCTTATTAGGTTTTGAAATGGGGCAGCCGCAGGTATGACCGTACAATATACGGTAGCCGATCACTCAATGTAAATTTCGTGTGACCAGTAATAAGGATTTAAAATATCATGTCCTTATTAAGTTTCTTTTAGAACGAGCCTTAGGAAATCTTAATAATTATAATTATCTTCAAATAAATAAATATCTGTTGTGTCCTAGTCAAGTCAAGCAAGACAAGTGGAATATAAATATACCTATGCAGTATGAACGTACGAGCATAACTGAAATTCTGTTAAATGAAAATTAAATTTCGGTGTAGAAAAGTTACAATTTACAATTTACAATAGTCTCCAATTTTCGACAGGAAAACTTTTACTGAAGTAAAAGTCGTATTTTACATAATCCAATACGTATCAACGGTGTTACCATTCATGAGTATAATTAATTTAATATATTTTTATATATTTGTTTATCTTTATATCAAATGTTACTAGAACCCTTTAAGTATTAGTAAAATAAAATTACTTTACAAATAAAATCACTTAAAATAACTTCAAAATACAAAAAGTCAAGTTATCTTCGAAAAATCACATTTACTATATGAAATTTATTATATGAAAACTCAGCAAATCGGGTAACTTTGTCAAGTCAAATGTCATGCCAAATATGTCAATGTGTCAAATACCAATATGCCACAATACGTTTTTTATTATCAAAATTGTCAATCACCTTCACCCTGTTTGTTTTGACCTCTTTCTCTATAGATCTCACAAAAAAATCCGTAAAATTAACAAATAATAGTACAATGCATGTTTTAAAGCAGGTTGCATTAAATCTAAGTAAGTATACTTGAATAGGTTAGGTGCAGTCACAGTCTGTGCGAATTGAAAAAAATATTTATTTTCAGGCGCAAATTGTCGTAGAAGAATTTACAGACAGGGTCTAATTCATGGAAGATACAAATACATGTCCACTGTTGAAAATCCACCCGATTTGAAGCCGGCACCACAGTTTTCCATTCCAAATTGCATTGTTGGTCAACCTACGTACCACACGCATCCTCATATGATACAACATGGTCACTTAACGTGTGGAATCACACAGATGGAGTATAAAGAGAGAAGAGACACATTTGTGGCCAAATTAGTCGCTGAAGTTAATAATGCGCACAAAAATCATATCGTAAGTTACTACATTTATATATGTGAGAAGACATACTTAATATAGTTTTTTTATGTGAGAGTAGCAAACGAGCATGCAAGCCACCTGATATTAAATAGTTGCAGCCCATAGACATCCATATACAATTACAAACATGACAAATCCTGTCTGAGCTCAAACATAGATGCGTGGCTGTAGGAATAGCAAATAAACTAAGGACTGAGATGGTCCAACCGTAACACATGTAATGGTTTACGGCAGGTTATGAGGTCAGTGGTGGTACCTCCCGGTCAAACTATAGTTCTCCCACCTTTGGTTAGGTAGCCTGGACACTGTTTCCAACTCTTATCTCGATTGTTTGTACAAACTATACTGGCTAAGAAGATAATGTCTTTTTAGGCTTGTAATTATTGTTGTTGACAGAACTTTGTACCTTAAAATTTATATGATAATTAATTCTC
>DWON01003660.1:0-17638 GCA_018251015.1 Phocides pigmalion okeechobee | reverse complement strand
TCTTCTCCCTAAACTCACACTCTGACATACTTCTGTCTATTTGTAACTGGAGAAGGTTCCGTTTGCACCGCCTGTCTCCATACATGGGCACTATCTCTCAGTACAAACCTTCAATGCCATCTCCTCCATCGCAACTGAACGCTTTTAGCGACCGCTTGGCTAAATGGTAAATCAATACTTTGCTATTTGATTTACCGAGGTGCGGCGACGTCACAGCCACAGCACAGAAAATTCTGCGAGCTGTGTCTTTGTTGTTTATTCAACTCTGACACGATGACAAGACCCAAGATCAATACCGCTTCAAGTTTTTTCTATTAAAATTAAGAGCAACTTTCAGGACACGTATCGCTAACTTTTCCAATGTATACGGGCGTTGTTAGCGCAGAACGCTTTTCCCACTCGCAACTCAATAAGGTCTATTACCATTTTAATAAACTATCTTCAATTCTCTATAAGACCCATTACTGGGCTCAGAGGACAAAGATGGTGGAGACAATGTTAGTAGCAAACCTTTCCAATTACCCAATAACTCCTTCGATAACGTCGCCATCTGTCATGACAGCCAGGCCCCTCGCTTGCTTAACTTACTTGATCATTTATATTTGTATGCAGATATACACATACAAAGCTTCAATAATTATGTAACGTTTTTAATAACTTACTAGCGACCCGGCCCAGGTTCGCTCGGGTAATAGAGTTTATAATTACTTACATTATTTTTCTTTCATACATGCATCCAGTCATTACCTAGTTGCTAAAAACTAACAAAAACCTATTTCGAACGACTATTGAATTACTATATTGAATTTAACTATTTAATTTCTCGCCCAATTTACAAACAAAACTCAACATATTATGCACCAAAACTTTTTTCAGAAATTACTCTATCTTTTGTTGAAAACTATGAGATATTCCATTCAGTAGCTAAAAACAAAATCTCGACTACACCATCTAAAGACAACTCCCAAAGAGGTATATTATGGATAAGTCACAATGTGACTTAAATGGGCTTAGAAATTCCTTTAAGACTGATTGGACAATTTAGTTTTTCTTGCAAATATTCGTCGCTCCATGGGAACTACTGTCCATAAGAATAGAGGTCAAAAATATGTTCCTGAAGTCAACAGGAAATCTGCTGGATATCGTAAAAAGGTCTACAATGACATACATATATTGTTCGCCATGATTAAGTACGTTGCGCTGAGGTTGTATCGATTGGAGAAAAATTATTATTCACGGCAACTTCAAAGCATAGGTACACCGTGACTTTCCATTACTTGGTTCCATGAAAATAATCGAGTTTATGTATGTATTTAGTAATCGAATTATATTTATTTAGTATATATGCTGTAATAACCCTCATTGATATACCATAAAGTATCTACATATTTACACTTACATGCTTCTACTTTAATTGGTTCTTCATTTGTAAGTGTTTACATCCGTTCAAAATCATTATATATTTATGCGAAAAAGGGAAGTTTTTTTTAAAGGTGGCAGATCTTATACGGTACGACCGGGGAAGTGCCACCGCCACAGCCATGTCTAGTGTGAAGCTTCCTTTGGTTTCGGTAAAAACGTATGATTGCCGGTTTACTTAAAAATGAGGCGACCAATTTAAAGCAATGTATCAGTGATCGACTTCAAGTAGGTTTCCTGTTTTTAATGGAATTGGTTACTCATGGAGGCAGTAATCACTTTCCATCAGATAATATGTTTCTTTCGTGTTATTAAAATGTTCATTGAATGACAATAGGTTTGTGTGTTTTTGTTTCATGGATAAAAGGTATTATGTATTCTCCATAATCATTAGGAGTATAGTTTTGGAAAGAATACGTAAAAAGTTTTAGAGGATGTGAAAAAGCTCTGATATATTTTAAAATATGAATACCAGAAAAGTGTGACGTTGTATTTTATAGAGTTCATGTGATTCATAGGTTTATAACAACATATATATAATTATATCATTGTAGGTTTAAGATTGAAAGTATGTCCATAAGCAAAATCTGTCAGGCAAAAATACAATTATCTTGGTCTTTAAAAAACAAATTATGTACGTGGTAAACATAGTATATATGAGGTATATGTGGAGAAATGATTCATAAAGTGTAGAACACTTCGTGTTGCATGGATACCTACTATTTTGTATTACAGGTACAGTACATGACGTATCTTCGACATCGAAGTCTCTTATCAGACAAGACAAAATAACCACCTCCTCGATTAAGAGCCCTTATTACAGAGGGAAAATAGATACATAAATAAAAGGAATGTGTGTCAAATATGTATCAAAAAGAGAGTCAGTTATGTAATATAAAGTTTTATATACAACTCTAACGAGAATCTGTGTATACATTAAAACAATTTTATAGAGAAGTACTCAGAAGCTTAAAAGAAAATAATTACTTTAGGTGCATCAATAAAATGTTTTATAGGTTTACGTTCAAACATTCCCGGCTCCTTAAATCTCACAATCGTTCGATGTTTAATCAATAAAAGAATTTACGTGGAGTATTTTTTCGCTCCGTAATACTTTAAATTTTACGAACTTCCAAGCTAGTGGTAGATTCTTTGACCTTAAAAAACATTTATGTCATAACTTTGAATAAATGCAATTCACTCGATAGAATAGCATTTATAATATGAAAGGAAGCATTTTATAAAAGCGACAGAAAATGCAGTAGGCATGCATGTCCGGGACGTCGGGAAAATACATTTTGGGAGGCGGTGGTGGCGGAACCGAGGGGTGCCGGCAGCCGCGCGCTCCGCTGACCTACATCGCGCTAATCGTATCACGTGCAAAGCTCGCGTGACGCGGTCGTTCACCTGCACGGCCCTCCGACCAGCCGCTGCACGTTGCTGCCCTTACAGTGTCTTCCCGATGCACCGATACTCCACATAGATAGACATCAATTATGTGTCTTTGACTACCTAGGCAGTTAATACTCGATATACATCACATCAACTTGACCAAACGTTTCTAAGAAAACTTATAGGTAACTTTACATAATATATTTAAACCACCAGCTATGGCTAATGTTCACAACAACGTCCATGCTGTTCCCCAAATTTACTATGTGCTTAGTTATCTATTAGGCATACTTAATACGTTTAGATGCATTGGTAGGTTTTATGCATATTTGCATATATATTTTCTAAAAAAAACTCTCTTTTCATTCTGTATAATTTCAAAACTCTTACTGGGTAACATTATAACATATACCTAATATTAAGCTCGCTTCGTACAAGAGGTTTAGTGATGGTAGAGCCGTTAAAGCTTGCACGGAACGGCACCACCGCCACTCTCAAAACTCGCCGTAAAGCAACATGTTCTTCATGTATTGTGTTTCGGTTGGGGAGGTGTGGTTGCCGTATACACATTATTGGAGGCGACCATCTTAGTCCTCAAGAACGCATCCGCGTCCATCCTTAAATAGGACTTCTGTTCTATTTGAGATTGGACGTGGTTACCCGTGAGCTGTAGTGACCACTTAACATCAGGTGGCCTGCATGCCCTACTCTTTCATAATAAAATAAAACAATAAAAAACAAGTGCTGCATCAAACTTCTGAATCTAGAGTCCATATCGATATGGGCTGACTATTAATAAAATTTGGTGATCACATGCTAAAATCAAAGTGCAATGATTATTTCGGTGGTCATTATTGTGTCGTAGAACCTTTCTTACATGCTTGGCACTACGCACTTCTTTTTTAAAGGACTATAAGTGGCGATCATGCAACTCACCTGTTGTTAAGTGACCAATGCTATCCACAGATACCTGTGACCTAAATCTGTGATATTAAGTATATTATTCCTTAAGTTAAAGGAAATAGTAAGTAAACAAGGAAACAGACCACCTGAAATAAAATGTTCATTGCCGCCCATGGGCATCTGTTCCAAATAGTTCCGTATTTACCGTAGATTTTTGAGTAACTTCTTGCAGAGGAAGAACTATGTCGGAACGCCCTGAATATGTGAATCCGCTCCTTTCAAACTATAACACAGCTTTAGAGTGCCGCTATAAGGCATACCTAATATAGGTAAATATGCCACGCCATACGCAAACGTTAAGAAATTCATCGAATTTTTATAAGGTTGTGTATACTGAAGCCTAGACGCTTTCCTACTTTCATAAGCTATATTTCAATTATTGTATTGTTAGGTTTTGTCTTCATTTGTTTCTATTTAAACAGTACACATTGGAGCGGTGAGTACGTACGGTACGCTCCAGGATTTACTCCATTGTAAATGTAGTTACCTTATATAAATCTATCTACTAGACATACAATAATAAAATACACGTGACACGTGTCCGGTGAATATTTTTGAAAAAGCAATATGTATGCGGAACCAAACCCAAAAAAATGTCTGTCTGTTTCTGTGATGATAACCACTTGACAGATTTAAATGAAACAATTTTTTGGGCATTTAGACAAAGGCGACGTATAAAATAATAAAGTTTATACGCTATATCAAGAGGAAGACGCAGGTATATATTTCTCCCTTTTCTTAAATTTTCCGGGATGAAAGTCGTAGGTACTATTAGTTATGAACAAATGTGAAACCACTTGAAGCGAAGTTCATTATTTATATTTAATAGAACCACAGTTCCCTCGGGGAAAAATGTAGTTTCATTATAATAATTACTTTATACTCGGAAAGCAAACCGAGGTACGAGCGTGCCTTCGAAACCGGAGTACTAGTTAGGCCCACGATATTTGCCTTATCTATTTTTGCCCTATACATCACTTCGTCTGACTGTCTGTCCTTTAAAATTGTATCCACACTATCACTTACTTTTGAAAAAGTGGATGAAACAAAAAATGCACCAGTATTACTTAAAAATGCTTGTAATTGATAATCGATATTTAAATAAGTGTTGTAATTAATAATCGATATTGTAGTGGTTTTATATTAATTGTTATGTAATAGTAGGTATTTTGTATTTAAAATTCTATTTTCTGACTACGGAATCCAGCACAGACCATTACAACATGTCCTTGGCAGCGGTTAATTAGAAATAAAACCTGCATTCGCGTACATAGCTCATTTGCTATTGTATATCGATGTAAAACTATGACGTATCGTTAAAGAAGGACCTACTAAAGTTATATAATTGACTAAATTGAGCCGCCGATCACGATATGGATTAAGATTACCGCGATGCCAAATTACTGTAAGTAGATAGTCTGCATTTAACAAGGGAATACTTTCGTCGTAGCTACTTCGGCTATCCCTTTTCAATCTACTTATGTTATTATGATTGCTAGCTCTAATGCCTCCCACGACATTGTTTCTGCTTTGTGAGTATATTGATTCAACCCAATTTAGCATATCAGCATATCTTTTTTCTTGTAGAAGTGAGACAATAAAAACAATTCTGCAGTCCAACTGATCGTAAGTGGTCATTGCCGACGATGCCCAGATATCTATCTGTTATCAATAGGAATTTAGAAGAAGAGGGAGCCTTATCTGGAGATGTCAGAGGTACTTCTTTGGGATGACATAGAAGCTTCCTATACAAGTGCGCCAAAAACAACACCTTGCCATAGAAACGCAAGTACCCATTGTTTCGCGCTAGAAATGGGTGTAACGGTGTTAAAACGAATCGTACAAGTCTGACCACCTTGTGAAAAATACTTCCATAAGGGCGTCATACTAGATAAAATGTAAATATGTGCCCTTCAGAGCTTGTCCCTGTAGCTCGGGGATATAATAGAAGTAACATAGCAAAAACTAACAATATTTGTTACTTGTTGCTGTGTTACTTCATGCCTGCGACGTTGCCTCATGCCTGTCGTAATAGGTAAAAGGGAACATTAGTAGTAAAAGTGGGAGTCTTTTCGACGTAGAGATTCCGAGAATCCGATCCCGATCCCGAGATCCAGACGTCATTGTGAGTGGTCCCACACCAACGCAGGCAAAAACCGGTGCTGCGACGATGCGAAAGCTCCGCCAAGATGAGCGTTGTTGCTAGTTGCAATCGTTGTGAGATGCTGGTGTCCATCACAAGGACAACATTAGGCTCCCGGGAGGTGTTTTTTAGTGAGTAAAAATCTCACATAACGGAAAAGTAAAGCCCTCTCCCCACCACCCCTTCACTCCACAAAAAGTACCTTTCAGTGACTAGCTATTTATTTCGCCTCTTCGTAGAAAATCTAAAAATCTGTTACAAACATATACCGACATATAAATATGATACGTACACTCTGTGCATTGATGTATAAATTTTCCTCAATAACCTTAGATATTTTTGAGTAATAAGTTTTAGATACCACGGTTACGGAAACTTGATATTTTAATTTCTTATATTCGCTACAAGAAACGGACGACGGACGATAATAAATAGTAATAATTTTGAATGTGTCTTTATTTTAATTCTAGAAGTAGTTAAAGCGTATGCAGCCGATCTGATCTGATTTTAAATAGACCCTGCCACTTATGGACATAAGCAACCAACTCATTGATCAATAGGTTAGCATTATATTATAGAATTAGAAACGACCACGAGCGCCGGTCAATATTACTTGTACCAGGAATTATTTTATAAATATAACGTACTTGTAAATACTTATATTCTTATATAAAGCGACAATAGCTCTTTCAGGCAAATGTAATGTTGACATCGTCGCAAACCAATGAAAATAGATGTGTCACTGTCATCATTGTCGCATGTTTTACAATCTGCATCGTACTGAAGCATTGAAGCATGAATATAACAAGGGCTAGGGGCGGGCGGCTATGGCATCGGACGCGGGCGGCGCGATAGCGTGCTGCGTGCTCCGCGTGCTCATCGTGTACACGTGCATCGTGCTCGTACACTCGCTGTTGTACTGGGGCCGCCGCCTGCTGCGCGTCCAACGCCGGACGCGAGAGCGCTCTCCGCCCTAACCACAAACGTCCATGACGCGTGTCTACACATTGCCTGGTGAGCGCTTCACCAACCAAGTGCTGTTAAATTCAATGTGGCTCATTTTTATCTATACCCTTCTACTTACTCTTTATGAGCTGATAGAATACTTTCGTCCCAAGCCCAGAAAATTTCGTTCACAGTGCCACCTCCGAAACTGTTCCACATGTGCATCTCTTTAATTTTGAATTCATAAATTGTGTATGTGTTTGTTTAAAGTAAGTGAAACTCAAAAATTCAGATACTCACATAAAAGCGCAATAAACATTAAAACAATTTCAGGCTCTATTTATTTTTACCTCTGAGGACCCTTCAAACTTCCTACGTCAATACAGTTATAACTATATATATAAATACAGGCTAATTTAACTAGCAGAAAAAGGATGTGCCACTTTATTTTATAGAAAACATAATAAACATCGACGAAGTACACATTTTTAGTTGTTACAACAATTTTGTTTTTTCATATTAAAATAACTCACCTGCAAAGAGTTTTACGTAAAACAAACCAATTTCAAATAAACAATTGGAAGATAAACTTGCACTTAGAGTAACATGAAAAGGCTTTAGAATTCTGAACCAGACAGTCAAGATAGCTAGACAACTCAGAAATTACGCTTTTTCCCTGAAGGTCATTAACAATTGTAGTCCAAACTGAAAATGAAAATATAGCCTTGTGTGATTATACACGTTGCACTTAAATACTTACCTAGTTAAACTAGAAGCCAGGGTTAATGGACAATATTGAATACGGATACAGTGATTCTTTACTACTTACAGATTCCATATAACGCATAAACAGTCCAAATATGTTGTATTACCTCTTCTAAATACGATTAGCCTATACTATACGATAAGTCTTTGGATTCCATTCATTTTATTTCTATATTTTCTTTTGTTTATATACATTTCGGTTATTCTACTTTATAAGTAATATCTACCTATCTATAAATATTATAAAACAAAGTCCCATAAAATGTATTATTTAATTTGATAGACACTTTTCAATTTTGTGGTTTGTAGATGTCTCTAATCTCTTCTATCCATCTATATCTATCTATCTATAAATATTATAAACCTCCGTCGCGTCTGCCTCTCCGTTTGCGATTAACTCAAAAAGTACTGGATAGATTTTCTCGCAGTTTCCAACAAACAGGTAGGCTGATTCCTGAGGGAGGTTTTCGTGCATAATAAGTTAAGTTTTTTTAGTAAATTGGACCAGAAATTAAATAGTTAAATTCAATTTAGTAATTGAGTCTTTGTTCGAAATAGATGTTTCTAATTGTTAGTTTTTGCACTTAGGTAATGATTGGACGCATGTATGAAAGAAAAAAATGTAAGTATTACAAACTATAATAACTATAATAAACCCGAGCGAAGCTGGGCGGGGTCGCTAGTATATATATAATTCAGCATTATCACTTATGTTATTTTTTAATATTTTAAAAATATATTTCTCACATTTTCGTAAACATGTGGCCGGGCGCAACGCGCTTGCGACTTGTACACACCTGTGTTGGACGTACAAATCTATATAGATTGCGGGCAAACAGACGTACTGTATTTACGTCGGCGCTACAAGTCAGGGGGCGGACATTACATCCGTGTATTCGTAAATGATACACAGACGCTAAAAATACAATACTTCAGTGAATTGTCCGCGCATTTTCAGTTTAGAGAATAGAACTCCAGTTTAGTCTCCCGCAACGCTGACCCCATCCAGTTGTAGAGGGGGACTCAGCAGTAGAACATTGAAAAAGTTTGTAAGCAAATAAATTCAATATGATATATGAATACTTTTTATTGTGTGACGGGTAAGTACGATTAGTTATACTCAATTTCCGATATTTCGAACCAGTTGCATGGCTCCTGGTCACGGCTAAGCCATAAATGATGTTAGTTTAAAATAGTTCATTAATACTAATAAAACATTAATATCTTAGGTACAAGTAAATTTATTAATGGCTTTAATATATACACTATATATCGTATTTCATAGTATAGTGAAGAAGATGTTAACATTGCAATGGGCCTGATTGCAAATCTTTTTGAGTTCCATTACCTGGAATCGATTTCGTAAAATAGTTAGTGAAGATCAGAGGACACCAATATTAAAAGTAAATATTATCAAAGTCTATACATTGAAGTCATATAGAGATTCATTCATAATAACAAAAACCAGTGAACGGATAAGAATTAGAAAAGCAAATACAAATTCACTATTTTCATACACTTTCCAGAAGTTATAGGGAAGTCAGATAAATATAAGCTTTCCTAATGCGGCCCATAAACCTACAATAATATTGCAAAATATTTTTATTTTACAATAATATAAATTTGTAAACTAGTATTAGATATATGGGCCGCGTAACAGTTTTTATATTTCTCGATAAATCGAGTGATAATAGGCCTTTGATTTTAAATATCAGTCCTGTGTCGACATATACAAATACTATGAACGGATCCTATATTGGCACGTATGTTGCAAAAGATTATGCAACTCTAGAATTTTTAAAATTATATAGGTTTAAATTTATTAACCTTCAAATAACTTTTACTGTACAATACGTATGAAGTCGATTGTATTTTTTGAAAAAAAATCTTGCTTATCACTTTTAGCAACACCGATTTGAAAATGAATGAATTGTAACTATTTCTTAAAATACCCGATTACTTCATGACTTAACAAATTCTACTGTCTATCAGATATTTTCAAACCACCCATATGGTTTCCAACAAAGTTTAATGACTGCCATGTATCGATAATAATTGAAACCAGCTGTTTGTAGTTCCCTCTTAACTCATATCTTTTTTAATGTTGCTTAACTTTGTGGATCGATTATAATCTAAAAAAGCCGCGGCGATAATCCCAGTAATTGTGATAAATACATCCTATTCCTATTTATGTATATTTTATCCTATTTATATCTCGATGCTTGGCGTGCGGCGCTCACTACCATTCGAAGACATCTGAAACATGCTCCAATGAGAAAGCTATCTTTGATCATCGTTTGTATACTTACGGAATGAAGGTGTTCCTTTATATTCTCATTGATGCCTTTATCGGATTTTGTCCAAATTTTTATGACGTTACTTCAAAAGCAAGCAACTGTAAAATAAATGTCGCGTATTCGATCGTAAAGTAATCGATTCATCGATTACCAGTTATTATTGATTAACGGCGTCACTAGTCAGTTATTTGTTGACAATTGACAACGTGAGCTGTCAGTGTCATTCATTTATGACAACACAGTACCGAAGACTTATTGAGATATCAATTAAATAAAAGTCCAAAATATGACGTCAACGACATATCCTAGGTTTCAATAGTGTTTTATAAAACTCGTACACATACATTTCAATAATAACAATATTTTGAGACCCGGAGTATAAGTATATTAAAACTATATAATGTTAAAAAATGTAGAACTCCGGAAACTCCCTGCGGGCACCTTAAGTGTTATTATAGACATTTTGGAGATAAACAATGACTGGAAAAAAGTTATGTCCATTATACCCAAAGACCCCCATAGCGACAACTTTGAACCTAAATATAATATTGAGCACATTTAGTAAGTATTATAAACAAAACGAATTTATCCACAAATGATACGAACGCAACAAAATATGTATATTTAAAATATTGTTGACATAATCTTTATGTATTAAATTTGTAGTCAGATAGAAGAGCATGCCAAGCTTACAAACCAGAAGTGCTCAGAGATCCTGTTCGACGAATGGGGCACGTCGGGGCGCAAGCGGCCCACGCTGGCTTCGCTGCGGGACGTGGTGGTTGCCGCCGGCATGTACAGAGCTGGGGATGAAATTGCTCTTTTGTTACAAGGTAACAAGTAATATTTTTATAGCACATAAGTTTACAGTGAAATTTGCTAGTCAAGTAAATAAACTTCTGAAAGTGTAAAATATTCATATTTTATTAAATATTTACCTCCACCTTAATGTTGCTTAAGTAATAAATAACACAAATTATTTACAGAGGAGCCACCATCGCGGCCCAGTGGAGGACCAGAACAACAGATAACTACAAGTCTAACAAAAATGTTGAATGATAGCATGCAACAAGAAATAAGTACTGCTCAAGCAAAGGACTACAGTAGTAATAATAAAAAAGAATACCAAAATCGGAGCACTAAGCCAATCCAAACAGTATTTTATGGTGTAGAAACTGTTGACACTGCAGATTTACCGGATATTAGTGCCTTGCAACCGACACAAGATAAATCTACAGCCAAAATGAAATCAGTTAGTGACTTTATGAAATTTACAGCCGAGCAATCTCAATTGGATTCTCATAAAGTGAACTCAAGCAATACACCGATTAACAATGTGACCAACAAACCAGTTTTACATGAAAATCAATATAACATCAAAAATGAATCTGTATTCCCATGGTCTAATATTACAAATACATCAAATTCCTTTGACAGAAATCTGAAACCATTGTCAAATATAGATTTAGATAGTGTTATTTACCAAGACACCAACCTGGTCCATTTCACATATTGTGATCTAGAATCCATTACAAATTTCTTTTCTGAGAACCCTACTACTTCCACTACAATTTCGGGCAAAATAGGGAGTGGTGGATTTGGTGATGTGTTCATTGGAAACCATCCAGATTTTGGTGCACTAGCTATCAAAAGAGCTAATCAGTATCAATTAAGATATTATAAACAAGACATAGTTTCAAAGGTATTTAACAGTGAAGTTAAATATCTATCTAAATTCAGACATAAAAATATTGTTCCGATTCTTGGATATTCTATAGATGGACCAGTGCCATGTATAATATGTGAGTATATCTCAGGTGGATCACTACTACAAAAAATAGAAGAAAAAATATTAAATGAAAAGCAACGGATTAATATAATGCTGGGAACTGCAGAAGGTCTAAAGTACTTACACACAAGTGTTACACATGGTAATACAAATGACGGTCTTGCGACAGTGACCGAGTCTGAGTCACATAATCCAAGTAATAAATTCATGCACGGTGATGTTAAAAGTGCTAACATTTTATTGACTCACAATTATGAGCCAAAGGTATGTAAATATTACTATACAATTATGAACTTATGATTTTTCTGTTATTTCAGGTATCCATATTATGTTAGTAACAATGTTCTTGGGACCTAAAGTTTAGTAGATATGTGCACAACGTACATATTTGTGCTTTCATTCATAAATATTGCATATTATTGTAATAAAAAGTATTATTGTACAAATTATATTTACACATTGACCATAGCACTCACAATCAGTGGCACTAGACTGGAGATATTTTCTCTAGACTGGTGGTTCACAGACGATTCATACACCTATTGTATTTGCCACAACTATGTAGTGTCTACAAATACAGTTGTTTCCCGCAGTTTAAGTGTTAACTTCAAAATGAGAGGAATTGTATTGATTGTTGTTTTCTATTTCAGCTCTGTGATTTTGGTTTAGCTAAACAATATGAAGCCACATGTGAAGTATCATCTCCAATGGGAACATCAGCGTACATGGCTCCAGAAGCCTTGTATGGAACTATAACACAAAAAAATGATGTGTATAGTTATGGTATAGTACTCTTAGAGCTTCTGACTGGCCTTAAACCAATTGTTAATGATAATGGTGAAAAAATAAACATAAAGCCTTATGTTGATGAGAACTGCAAGAATAATGATATAAGTCCATTACTTGACCCAGTGGCACAGTGGACTAAAGCTACAGATGTATTTGCCGTAACACAAATGTGTTTAAAAGAAAATCGTAATGAAAGGCCAACTATGAGTACTATATGTAATTTTTTGTATGGAATTCGAGACAATTAAAGGCAGAAATTATACTTTTAAGATACACCTTACATAATTTTATATAGTAATGTTTTTAATATAAATATGTTAAAAACTAAATATTGTGATTGCACCAAGTCACATTCCTTTCCCACATGTTGGTGTTGGACTCAGACTTGGTGTATAGTTGTTTTGTTCGTACTGTTTGTATTCCCTATATTCTTTCACAAATTGTTATCCATTAATATAAAAGTAAAGTTAAAATAATGTTGGTTACCAGTAAATATATGCTAAAATAACTGCTGTTTCATTTTTTTTACATCTAATAAAAAAAATTCTCATGTTTACCTTTATAAATAACGCCTAAATAGAATATGTCAGAAGTGATCAAGAACATTTCACCCAATAACATGAAACCTGCTATCACATATGTAAAGGAACCTGGAACCATTGTTCGCGAGCCGCAAGCGACTTTTTCAATGTATAATATTGACTCTCCAGTTGCCATAAATTGTTTTATTGACAAAACCTTTAAAAATATACATGTTGGTATAACTATCTATTTTATATACTGAATGTATACCAAAAACTGTAGTTATGTCATTGGACTATTCTATTATTTTATAACTAAAGTATGTTTTCTGCTAAAATAATTGTAAGTTTTTATATCAATTATAAATACTAGTCGTGGCTGCGACTTTGTTCGAGTTTACTGAAATAAATGTAGTGTAAATTACTTCTTATTTTAAAAGCTATGTGCCAATGAAACTAGTGTTGAAATCGAAACAGAGATAGACATAAAATTATTTAAACATATTTTAGTGGCTCTTTAAAATATAGGAAATTTGCAAATTGCTACTTTTGGCTCTTCCGTCTTAAACGTTACCGACCCCTGGTCTAGTAGAAATATTCTCAATGGCATGTCTAGTTTAAAGGATAGCTTGCTATACTAATTTATATACATAAAAAAATGGTCAGATACAATATGGTGATTAGGAACCTATTTATATGAATTTGTTATTAAAACTTTTTTTTTCCAAAAATAAAATTATTGCGAAACCAAATAATTTTGACGGTATTACACCGATATAGTCGGACACCATAACAGACAAAAATGTAGGGATCTACATTTTTCCTATATTTTCTTCTACCCATGCAAAGCCGAGGCGAGTCACTTATTTTAAACAAAATAAGTCATGGTGACAAAAACGGAATTTTATTCAAATTTAAGACACTCTTCGTAAAACATAATATATCCCAAATCTCTATCTTACAAAATCCCCGAAAATTGGGGGATTTTCCGAAACTTCGAAAGTATCTTGCATTGGCAATACTGCTTTATGTCAACTGAAAATCTCTCGTGAGGATATTCATGGATGTGGCCAAAAGTGGAACTAAAATATGCCATGGAAAATTGACACAATTGTACATTTCACAAAGAAAGTGGCGCCGCACTGTATTGTTTATAATGAAAACGGAAGTCAAGAAACAATGAGAATTACCTGATGTTATGTTGATGTTTCTGAAACATAGAGAATACAGTAGTATATATTAAATAGTAATTCTGAACTATAGTGGAAGGGAAAGAAAGATCACAGAAAATTATGATGAAAATATATTTAAACAAACCAATATACTAAGAAACAAGGAATACTATATTAAAAAAACATTAAGAACTTATACATAATCAAGTTGACGTAAGTTTGAAAATATTAACATTATTTTAATAAACTTTTTATACAATTCGATATCCAAAACAAAAATATTTTTATTTTGCTATTGGTGCTGGCTTTCAAAGTGTTTTGTGTACATATGCGTTATACATTGCGTATATGTGATGCAGCGCAAGAAACTGATTTACTGTGTTCATATTTTCAGAAGATGATGAAAACTCCAATAACCGTGTTACAAGAGCTGATGACGAAGCTGGGCGAATTGCCGAAGTACGAGTGCATTTCACAGGTATGTTCTTCCAATGAAATTTATGTAGTTAGGCAAAATGTATAAATGCAATTTTTTGCATAAGTATAAGAAATCAATGAATTGAAAGAAACGGAAGATCAAAAAATAACTTTATAATATTATTGGTAAAGACAGGTAATATACATTTCCTATAATTGATACATTATAGTGCAACTTCAAAGCTTTATAACTTACCATAACCTAACTTCAGCACCATTGCACTGTGCAGATAATTATTGTATATTGTGCATATCTTAATCCAGAATATCAAAAATTTTATGTGCAATATGGGCCCATGGTCCTTAATACAGCTAATTGCTTATAAAAGTTATAACGTCAGAATAAAATAAATCTTTGAGGATTGAATTGGATTCCCTTAACCCTAAAATACTTAGGCATTATGCTAGGTTTTAGCATAATAGAATAAAGAGGAGGGGGTGAGTTTATGCTAGTGAAACATCATTTTAAAGTTATTTAGTTTTTAATTGAAATTGTCTGTTGGTGTCTACAGAAGGGGCCTCACCATATGGCTGTTTTTGAGTATCGCTGCACTGCGCAAGGCATCAGTGTCACAGCTTCAGCACGCTCCAAGAAGGAGGCCAAACAGGAGGTGGCCAGACGCGCGCTGGCAGCGCTAGCAGCGAGTGGAGTGCCAGTGCCACCGCCCTTCTGCACTGCACCCCCGCCCACAGCAGCGCCCGTCGCCCCAACCGCGTCTACAACTGCATTGCCACTGGTAAGTCATAAACGTTCCTTTTAGTAGGGGAGCCCAAGAAGGGATTTCGGGATTTAATATAGCGCGGTAGATTAACATACTTAGAGAGATTAATGTACTAGCAGAGAATATATTTAATTATTTTCATTTCTATAATATAATTAAAGAAGTACGAGTAACACCTAATGTCAGTGCTCAATGAATATCACCGTATGCATCCCGTCCTACTCGTGTCATGCAAGACAGTATTTGCATTTTTTAAATTATAGCCATCGAGTTCAAATGGAGACGGCGAGAACACAGCTGGCGGTGCGGGCAACGGTACGAGTGCAGCTGTGGATGCGCGCAGCTATGTGATGCTACTGAAGGAGCTGTGCGAGCAGTTCAAGCTGGGCGCCGTGCAGTACACGCTGGTGGGCGACACGGGCCCGCCGCACCTGCGCCGCTTCACGCTGTGCGCGACGCTGGGCCGCCACGAGCGCACCGCCACTGCCACCACCAAAAAGTTAGCTCGCCAGCTCGCCGCCGAACAGCTCTACAATTACCTGCGCGAGCATCTTGCTAATACCACCAAGGACTTCATCGAGGTGACTTCTATCAAAATTTTATCGTATAGCTGTTGCTATATATCAAAATTTACTGTTTAAATATTTAACTCTAAAATGTTATAAACAACTTAAACGCAATGCTTCTTACTACACTTTACTACGAACGTAACATCTTCTAATTAAATGTGATTTACTGCTATTTCAAGAAGGAATGGAGAATTTCTGCAGGTATATATATGTAATATTTTATTTTAAATTTGCAATTAACTTGTTGGGAACAGCTTTTCATAGTTATGAAATGATAAGTAAAAGTTTTGAATGAAATACAGTTTATGGCATTGTATATAAATTAAGGTAAATGAGTGCTTGTTTGAACGTAGTGCATTGAATGTCATATGTGCATGAAGTAAATGCGTGATCAGCAACGTGCGGTAGAAGACCGTACATAACTTTTCACTCATGGTTTTTTTTTATAACATACTAGAAAAGTGTAAGATGATTATTGTTTTATTTTATCGCGTTAGGATCGGAAGAAACCCAACTGGTTCAGTAAAAATATCAGAATCATGTAAATATTTTTCATCCATACAAAATATTATGTACAGCTTTCGTCAAAGTGAAAGAAGGCTTATAAAACTGATACGGTATGTGAAATCTACTCAGGAGAATATTTAAAAATCTCTTACATTAATGGAACTACTAGCTATCAACGTCTTCCGCTGTACTTAAAAATATATGGAAATGTATCCCAGAAACAACAGACCGAACTGAAATTATAAGAAGCTTAACATTAGTGTATATTGTTTGAACGATACAATGACCTGCAGAAGGGGTTACATAATGTCACAATCTAAAAAGATCGATATCGCAACTTTCAAAAAATGTTACATTCCATCAACTAAATGTGATTGTTTGGAATTTTAACTAGACCTGCGGCCCAGAAGACCATATACAGACGCCAGAGAAGAGAATAGAAGCAGAAAGTGTGCAGGAAAATTCTAGAAAACGAAAAACTACTACAAATGAAGACTTGCAAACTAAACGACGCAGTGATTTGCAAAATTTTGTATACGACAACGTAAGTTCTGCTTGTTCAGATATACACATCAAGTAGAAAACATTTCAGCAGAATATATATATATGTGTATATATATTAAGGATATTTTGAAATTCCACCAAGTGCGAGTAAAATAAAGGTTGAAAGATAATATGAAATTTCGTGAGAGCATAACCGCCGGCAAAACCTTATATTATAAATTGTTTATAACATAACATGTGCATATTACATTTTTTGCCAGAGTCTAAAGACATTTGCAAGGAATTTTCAGCCCGTAAAATGGTTTGGATCTGTGCACTCTATCAAGACTTGAAAGTTCATATATGATTCAACATATTTTTAAAATTCATATTCCTCTAGTTAGTGTTATTGGTAAACCACGGCACTGGCTACAACGTGTGACATACTATTCTAGATTCGAATGTAAGAATCAAATAGAACTTATGTTTCGAAGTCATGTGCACATTATTAAAAAAATAAGTGGTGATTTTACCTTCGACGACAATGATATCACGACAGTCTAACCTGCATTCGCCAAATGTGACAAGATCTAGCATAAAGCCCATTTGACCGTATTAAGTTGATGATTACCAACGACAATTGGCGTAGCCGAAGAGCCAGTATGTCTTCTAATCTCAATAATGT
>DWON01003659.1:0-17646 GCA_018251015.1 Phocides pigmalion okeechobee | reverse complement strand
ATACACATTATTGGAGGCGACCATCTTAGTCCTCAAGAGTAGGAACGCATCCGTGTCCATCCTTAAATAGAACTTATGTTTTATTTGAGATTGGACGTGGTTTTCCATGGGCTGCGGTGACCACTTAACATCAGGTGGCCTGCATGCCCGTTCTTACTCTTTCAGAATAAAAAAAACACACACACACACACAATATAAGAAGATGAGGTTGACATGATTATCTTTAACTTCCATTCCTCACGTTTGAGATTAGAGGATTCTGTACAATGAAACATATTGTTTGTATGCTACAAAGTTGAATGGAACTTATGCCATCTTGTAACTTGAACCGCGTCGAAACTACCCTAATAGCTAGTTGTTGGGGAGAACTTTAGTCGGCACGCAAAGGGTTAATTTCTGTACAGAGGGGTAAATTCTGCGAATCCTTTCAATGTTGTTTGTACAGTATGTATGTATAGTTTTAATGTTGAGTATAAGTTAATGGTTTTATAGAGTAGGTATGTGATAATATTATTCGATCGGTTTTTTAACTTTATCTATATATATAATAAAAGTATTTTATGCTTATACATTGAGTTACGTACGTACTTTATTTTTTAATGTTTCTTTTTAGAAAAACACTCGGCCGATCTGTATGTTTATTTCATCATCCGATAGTGATTTGTGAATAATAAATCGGTTGAGTGATTTTCATTTCTTTGTTAGTTGCCCGTATATCCACATTTTGCCTACAAATAATGTCTGAAGATGAAGATACCCATTCTAATCGACCACCTGACTCCGACAGATTATATATATACGTCGCGGTACAGTGACCAAAGTTGTTTACTATTTTAAAGATTTTAGGATCGTCGATTACTAATTCTCTTTTAGTGACAATTCCGAAAAAATCGAGTCATGTTGCAGTGATTACGATAGTCAAATTGCCACAATCCGTCCTGTGTTATATAATACCGCACGTAAAACCGTACATAATAAACCGTATGTAAGGGTATCACCATATTTATCCTAGAACCTTACAGAAAAAATAAAACTGAGTAGACGACGTCACATTGCATCGTATCACTCGCACATGAACCGTGCATCTACGTTCGAGCTCAGATAGGATTTCAGTCGTGTTTGTGTTTGTACGTGGATGTCTATGGGCTGCGACTATTTAACATCAGGTGGTATTTATGCTTGTTTGCTACTCTTCTCATATAAAAAAAACATCTACCGTGCGCAATTTATACGATAGACCTTTACACTTCTATATCGTACAAAAAGCGTTCTAGCCGATTCCAGCCGATTTTATATCGATAGATATATGTAAACCTTGAGTGCAAGCCAGCGGGAGTGCTCACAGGACCTCGTTTTCCTGTGTGTGTACCTTTTCCTCCCTTTCCCTAATTCCTTTCAACTCGTCACACACTAATCTCGTTAGCGCTGAATTGTCCCCCGCTTTATAATGCTTTGACAAAAGACTCTCTTCGTGCGTGTTGACAGCTGGGCAAAAATAGTACTTAATTAATACCTACATTTCGTACCTATAGAATTTAACTATTATATATAGTTATAAAACAATTACGTTCATAAATATATGCTTCTGTTAGGTTTTTATATTACACACATATTCCAATAACATATATCTATATTTTGATGGATACTAAATATGCCTTGTTTATAATTCCAGTCTAGGTTTGCTGTAAGAAATTTCACTTTGAAATGTTTACTTTACACCAACAAAGAATGGAAACAATACATAAAACTAGTAAAAATAAAAAAATAAAGAAGTGTAAAAAAGGCGATCTTGTCGCGATCTCATTTTACAACTTTTGGCTAAAAATAATACAAAAGTCATATGGAGGGGGGCTACGTTGTACATATGTAAATTAATAAATTATACGTATATAACATATTCCATATTAAAAGTTCATAACTGTACATTAGTATCATAAGTAGCTTATTAAAAGAGGTATTGGGGTGACGGTGTTTGCACCGCAGTCAATCTACGAAAAAGTTCGAACGCAATAATTTTAATCTCATAAACATTTTCATCGTGGTCCATGTTATATTGCGAAGTTTAGACCAATGAAATGAGTCTGAAAAGAAAATTGCTGACTGTTCCAACGTAGCTAGCGTGGATCTCGTCCGTTTAGATCACATTCCGAACTCAATTCTGTGGAATACGTGAAGTAGATTTGATTCTCTCAATTTCGATTTTCGCCCAATAGGCACCACGTAGCGAATATCTGAGTGAAATATTTTCAAACATTTTGAAAGAATGCCATTTCAATTCAGGATTTTCACCACGATTGTTTTGCACTGAAATATTTTATAGCATATTTTGGATGTGGTATATATGCGTAAAATGCAGGTATTGTTGAATTATTCTATACAATGCCATAGACAACATAAACAATAACTTTTGATTTCATATAATTTTTAGCATCAAATACAATGCTTACTTTATTATCCGCCTCTCAATAAGTATTGCCAACATGGATACTTTAGGTTACGAAGGTTACCTTCAGCGATGTTACCTTTGACCCAAGAATATGTTTTATAAATAAGATTTTTATAAATTGCCTAAATGAGCTCGGCATGGTATAAAATGTTTAGACATTCTGCATAATAGGAAAATATTGTCAGAATATCTGAAGTTCTGAGAGCAACATGTAGGACAAAGTATTTTAATAAATTTAATAGGTTCAATAATGTCAGGTAAAGTAAATAGATAAATAATACCTGCATTATGTACATTGCCGATGATATATGTATGACAATGACTTATTTAACATATTTTTGATTTCAGGTACATATCACTGGTCATTAACATCGAAGTAAGTGACATCATTTATTTAATTTTAATAATTAAAGACAAACAGCTTGAACACTTCTCTACAATCGTACTTTTTGTACAAAAATTAGAGTAAGGTAGCAATAAAATATAGTAGCAAAATAAAAATACAAAGGTCTCGCAAACGAGAAGTCAGGTATTGGAAGATCTAAAACATAGATATGTCTGATTTTTTAAAATTATGTGCTTATTATAAATTAGTTATCGCTTGCTTAAACGGTGAAGAAAAAAATACGGGAAAGCATACAAAACTACGAGTTCCCTTTAAAAGTTCTTTAAGTTGTGTGAAGTGTACTACCCAGCTCCTGACCAGCGTGATAGACTATGGTCTAATCTAACCCATTCTGAGAAAAGGCCAGTATCCAGCAATGTTGTTGTTTACTTAATTTATGTTACTACAAAGTAGCTCTAAGCCAACTTTACCGGTATTTTAGCTTTTCCTAGTATACGGCTCCCCGGAGATAATATCCGGAATATAGTCTTTCCACCATAGTTGACACTTTCAATTTATATGTAAAACATGTATGAAATACTGGCTACTGGTCGGGTAGATAATAAATGTTTAAGTTAATATTATTTATTATTTACTATATTTCTATTACAGTCCTCAAACACGCACATACAGAGACGCTATAAATTTGGTATGACTCGGACTCGGACGTAGCCGAGCTCAGATAGGATTTTGGTGGCCTATGGTCTGTGGGCTGCGACTACTTAAAACCAGGTGGTTTACATGCTCGTTTGCTACTATTCTCACATAAAAAATAGACAACATGATACAGCCAATATTCGTGTGTATACTTCCCGCCATCAATAATTACAGTTACGAGTGTAATAATAGCGTGAATCGGGTGAGTCATCCACAATTATCGGGGTGGCAGGGGTCGGAGGGTGCACACCCCGAAATAAAATTAAAATTCCTAATGTAAAACACAGATTATAAATGATCGGAAACTCGAATACATTTGAATACGATTTTGGAAAAAGGAGCCATTAGTGTTATTGGACGGTGTTTTCGATTTTTGACTTACGTTTCTATGAATATCAATTTCAGGGTTGCCATGTACAAAAAATATGTCGCGTAAAAATAAACCATAATGAAAAAGTTTAGTCTATTTTTATGAAATTATTATTTGTCATTGACATTAGATATCATTTTCACTAATTTTGAAACGTAATAGCTTACGGGTAAAATTCCGGCATTTCACAAGGCAAACACCAGGGCTCGCATTTCTAGAATGCTCTTCTTTTCGAAGTAATGCGTATATTACAAAATATTTTTTCACTGATTACCGAAAGTTTTTTTTTATTGCGAAAGAGTATAAGAAACGGGTATGCAGGCCACCTGATGTTAAGTGGTCACTGCTGCCATGGACAACCACGTCCAATCTCAAATAGAACAGAAGTTCTATTTAAGGATAGACGCGGATGCGTTCCTACTCTTGATGACTAAGATGGTCGCCTCCAATAATGTGTATCCGGCAACCACACCCCCCAACCGAAACACATTACATGAAGAACATATTGCTTTACGGCGGGTTATGAGGTTGGCGGAGGCACTGCCCCGGGCGAGCTCTAACGGCTCTACCACCTTTTAAAATATAATATTACAAAAGAATACAAACCTTTTACGGTTCAAAGGTTTCAAATAAACGGGATAGATGCACCACGTCTATGGCTGTAAGACCTATTTGACATTAAATTTACATTAGAATAATGAAAATCTTAAAACGAATTCGGATAAAAGTCAACCTAAACAATCTAAAGGACGTCCGTGCCCATGCGGTATGGTTCCAAACACTAACATTGAATTGAATAGCAAACCCAATTCTCTCCGCGAGATATAAACTAGCCTTCTTGTCATCGGCGGCGTCGATCAATTTGACATTGATCACAGATGTCATTGAGCGGCACCGTCTACTCATGCTATATGTCTGGACATGATTTTCGACTGTTTGCTACTTCAATGCTTCTAAGAAATCTCAGTGAATGGAAATAGGCAGCCTAGTTTATACGGTGATATTAACATAGATTTGGTTTTCTCCACATTAAACAGGTCTCGTTTAAATAAGACAACCTTTCCAATTTGAGACAAGATTTGGACCGATGAAACACAATCTAGCCTCCGCAATAGGTATCATATATTTCGGTGATTGCTCCAACTATTTCACTCCTGCCTACGTCGTAAGTAGCGTATTGATATTTCTTGCTTACTATTCTGAGTGTTACGAAATGTATTCATATCTTTGTGCCATGTATCATGTTATCAACATGTTTTGTAAATTTTTAGGCGTGTATTTTTTTTTCTTTGCTCATTTTCGTTTGGTGTTCATTTCGTTTGCATTCTAGTTTGCTAGCTCACATATATGACATCATATGATACGACCGTCTTTTCTTTCATCCTTGTGGATGTCAGATATGGATTGTTGGTTATAGATGACCCTGTTAGTTCTCAGGGGTAGCAACGTATATGTCGTATATATATATATATCGACTTTAGATGGGACGTGTTCTATAAGTATTCTTTCATTTACAGTAGTAGTAATAAACGAACATGCAATACACCTGATATTAAGTGGTCCCTCTCTCGCATGGACATTCTTAACCAAATCAATATAAAAAACCGACTTGAAGTTGATCACACATGCAGTGGTACTCGTGAGGATTAAAATGACCGATCCATTTATGCCGGTAAACAGACCTGACTATTAAAATGCATGTAAAAGTCACGTTAGAAATGAGTGTGGAGGTGGTAGTACCTCCTCGGTCGAATCGTATAGGTCCCACCACTTGTTACCACTGCTAATATAAGTTGTTACACATTACTTACCAGAGGCAGTGATCGCTTATTTTTAAGAGAATTACATACTTGTTATTGATAGTATCATAATAAACTCATATAATTAAATGTTCAATAATCAATTTGAAACTGAACTTTACTTAGCAGTTACGTCTTTGTAATAAACTATGAAAGAGACATTTATAGCAAGGGCGATGGTTTTCCGGATAAGATAACAGTCGTGGCACTAAGAACCACCCATTTTGTGGTGTCAGTAGTAATTTTGTATACCGTGACAAATATTCATGTTTACGAAGATTTGTCAGAACGCCATTAACATTCTTGGTATTTATCGGTGTTAATGTTAATGTTTTTGTCTGCGAAGTGACTGGCCATTATCGTGTCACTGCTTTCCTATTAAAAAAGATTAAAGTCATAGGGTTGCCATTTGTATTAAAGTTACAGTGCGGTACGGTATTTTAAATCTGCGTTATATACCTTTTGTTAAAGAAAAAATATAGAGTAGTAAAAATAAGGTGCCAGATATATTTAAATTGAATGACAAAATAGTAAACTTTTATAGCAAGATTTACTCTTATTTTAACTATACTAAATTAAGCAGACTAGCGCAGTGGGTGTTATTAGACGTCGCAGTTTTTTGAAAAAATAGTGGATAAACTCTAGGCGAATTTGCTCACATTTTAGTCTACCTAATTGCTTTTTTAATGCAAACATTAAAAAAAGTATGTCATGGATTGGAAACTTCAAACAGAAGTTATATTTTTACACGAATAACAAAGAAAGCGGGCCAAGTATGAGTCTCTAAACACCGAGAGAATCGTAATTTTTGTGACGTAATTATAAATTTACAGTTCTTTAATTTGCCCTTTATTTGTGCTATAATATATTGCTTCTAACAAATTTTCACGTTTCTAAAACAACTGGGAGTATCCTATAAGTTGTAATTCCCTTGTCACAATATGCGGCAAAATCAACCGTATCATTATATTTAAGGTGTTTGATTTTTCACATACCTAAGGGATTTCAAACCGGAATATTTGATATTCATTTCCATTTATACCTCCAGGTGTTCCTGAGATGTATATGAGTATTTATAGACATTAACAGACCGACGACAAAGTTATTTAGTCAAAGAAAGAAGTTAGTGATTCAAAAGGAAAAAAATGTGTTTATTATAAATTGTGTTTATTTTTTCCTTTTGATGTAAATAATACTAAAAATGTCAAATATGACTGGCGATATCTAATGTCGTGGGCAGTCCCATTGGTATTACAGTAAATCTAGATATAAAAACATTTTTTCAAGGGTTGTTACGATCACAAACTCATATAGTCAACAGGCAAAAGGGAGTAATTCAAAATCATAATTAAAGCATGGTCCGAGTACAAATTAAGTATATACAGAGAGTTTCCCCCGTGCTGTAATCGTGTTAGATGTGCTAGTGGGTGCTAATTGCTGGATTCAGTACAGGCAACAGAGCGTGGTGGAGGCGAGCTGATTGATTGTTTGTGAGATATGAATTTTGTTAAGGCTAACTTTTCGTTATCTACTCTGTCCGTGCATAGCTGTGTCATCTTTAATTGATGTATAAAAATGTATTGAATTAAGTTACTAAGTAGTAATTGAAGTTTATGTCTAACTTCAAAGTAACTACGTATTCCTAACAACTCGCGCAGATCAGAAAATTAAACATCATGTTTTAAAATTTTATATTTTTGTCGAAATGTGATAATCTGTAAAAAACTAAACCATTAAATCGAGTCTTGTACAGACAAATATACTTTTTTTCCTGTAAAATTATTCAAAGAACTTAATTTACATTTTGAGTAAGTTACACGTAAGTGAAAAAAATATAAAATATGGAAAGTCTGCAGTGAATCGATATTTAATGGCCTGCGGACCGTAAGAGCATTGGTACCATCGAATATAGTGTAAAGGTCTCTATAAATATATATACTACATATATATTTATATACTACGAGTACTAAGTACCGTCATTAGGAACTATCGCTCCCCGGCAACGCAGACGGGGGCTGATTGATAGTCATTGTTAGTGGGCGATATGGAAATCAATTAGCGTTGTGTGAACGCTCCATTACCATTACTTTCACACGTGCTTTTATGTTCGTATTATGTTGTAATCTAGTTGTTTTTACCCCCTAAAAATAACGGTTTCTATAGAGATAAGGGATTCAAATCTTTATGGAAACTGTTAAGTTTATGAAGTTATTTGCGTATTAGAAATTGCGCATTACACAAAGTATCCATTTTATTAAAATTTAAATAAATCGCAAATTAAATTAATCTTGTAACAGTTACTAATACTCGAAATCTATTTGTTTTTTATTGGCAGTGGTCATTGCCGCCCATGGACATCTACCATAGACAACCAACTCTATAAAGAACAAAAGGACTTCGTGAAGTCGATCGCAGATGCGTTGCTATTCCTGAGGATTAAGGTGGTCGCTTCGTTTGTAAATGAGCCAACAACCAATGTAATAGAAATTGTAAATAGAAACGTGTTTCTATCGAAACGCAAGTAATCCTACTTGTGTTCTGCGACTACTTAACATCAGGTGGTTTGTATGCTCGTTTGCTACTCTTCTCACATAAAAAAGTAAGCTTAGTCGCGTTTGTGCCACTGCCATTTGAGGCAGTGGTACCTATTCGGTCAAATCGTTTAGATTCCACCACCTTACAAAATTCAGAAGTTATACAAATATAACATACTAGCAGAACCCTGCGCGCGTTGCTACGCAACCAATTAAAATAAATTGAAGGAAAGACATTGCACAAAAATTCAATTCATTTTATCGATTTTTTTTGTTGATTTTGGTCGTACCAACTCAGAAACCTTCGTGGGTTCATGCACAACAACTTCGCTAAAGATCATCGCATGATCAAATGCATAGTTTACGAGTCTATAAAGGACATACAGACAAACATTCATTTTTAAATATAAGAGATTTCAATATACCCCGTTAGTGCACACCTTTACTTACGAAATTATGTTACAAGTAATAGAGATGCCACAGTTAACCGTCAGATGCAAAAACCAGTGTGTCGTTTGAAAGTCAACGGTTGATGCAGCAAAAAACGAGAAGTGACTACGGATAAAGCTTTCTATCCGATGTTCGTCTTGTCATCTGTTGTAATACATCTATGTAATGCGTTGTACTGGTAAATAAAATATGAAGTTTGTAACAGTGCTTGGAATTTAAACAAAAATCTTATTGCGATCTGTCGTCCGAAAAATATGTTCAAGTTGGCGCGAAATTATTTAAATGAAATGCTTGAAATATTATTCTTTTTAAATATGTATGTGTATTGATGATGAATGGATTCAGGCAGACATAACAAACGTTCTCAATGAGATATTTATTTTTACAATTGTTCACCCCTTTGAAGCTCCGGGAACACTAGGAGGCGGGTCACTTCTCCAAAAAAAACACTACTGCTTCCAAACAATAGTTTAATTACAAAACAAAATATGAGAAGGAACCGTCACACTATCGTCTTTACGAACTTGCCCTTAAGCAACTCCAACGTCCACTCGTTAGCGTGTTTCATAATTCCGTACAACGCCATCTAGTTACCGAGTGCGGAACTATAATTCACAACCAAATCTGCAATTGCTTCCGCCTTCACATGGCGGGTGGACACAATTATATACACATGTATGCTCCAGAATAAATAAATATTATGTAAAACAATGGATTTATCTGCTATTTAGCATTTTAACATTCTAAAACACTAACTTCGTATTCAAATGAAAAGTACCTATGAACTTTTATGTAACTTCAAGTAATGGTTTAACTATTTGTAATATTGTATTACGATGTTTTGCCCGCGACTTCGTTCACGTATTACATAAATTGACATAAATTATTTATTTGTTAACAGATTTAAATGAAAAAAGCAGTAAATATTAAGTGATCATGTTGATATCACAATATAATCCTGAAAACTGCATTCAAATTGGATAAGCCGTTTCTGAGATTACCGTGCACAAACATACAGACATACAGACAAAATGAAAGAACATTATTTTGAGTTGTTTTTTATTTATTTGTCATGTACAGACAGTGATCAGTTACAGTTTTTTTTATATGTATAGAATAGATAAACGCGACTTTATTCCCCAAAAATAATGTTTCGATGTAAAAATGCTAATTGAAATTCCGATCACAAATTTTCGTAGGTTCACTGATAAGTCGTTAAACGTTTTGCTGATAGAGAACTAGGCAATCATAACCCGAGTGCATCGTTCCAACGCCGCACACACTCCACACGTGACGTGACTGCTGAGCAGTGTTCATTCTGGTATCTGTCCGAACCGAACAACGAAACTTAAACCGTGCTTAGACTTATCACAATAAAAACGTTTACTTTTCTTGAATACTGGTCATTTATTTTAGTAATAATTTTCAAGAAGAGTGCATTAATGGATTCAGTAAGTTATGTCTCACCGATAGACGCAGTAACTATAACTAGGTGTAAGGTTACTATGTTGATATTACGCCATTTTTCGATATCATGATTAAATATTGTATTGTGATGTGACAGTATGAGTTTGACATGAATTATATAACCATAATAAAAAAATAAAAATAATAATATTTATGTAATTCGTTAAAATGTGGAATTTGATATACTAAATACTTTCTTATTTTTTATGATAACACAAGGACTTGTGATACTGGCCATAGAGAAGATAGGATTTAAGAAAAAGGTATAAAAAGGGCGGGAGTTGGAATAAAACAATGGCGGTGCGAAATATGAAAACGAAATCTAAGGTTAATACTATCTTTTAGTGAAATGTGAAAATGAAGATGTAGATATTTTATAGGTGTGAGCTGGAGCATACGTCACCACGCTGCTCCAGTGTTTTGATGAAAATACAGACTTTAGACTAACTCGCATGTCCGATGTTTTATAAACTGCCTATCGTGCCTCCGACAAGGTTTAACGACTGCCATATGCCAACCGGCACCGACTGCTTATCTTCCGAAATATGCAGGAGTAAATTATATTGCCATTAGCGGTGACCCATCCTATTTCAACGGCGCCTACCGTTGCACTACTGTGTTAATTACTTACATCCATACTATTATGATGTCAATAGAAAATTCAATTATAATGCCGTCATTTGATAGTTCACAGGTGGAAACAGTGGTACTAGGGAATCATAAACCAGATGCATCATTTCAGCTTGGTGCATAGCGACGTGACTCTACTAACGAGCGGTTTTGGCGCGGGAATCTCAGTGCGTTACTCTGAAGCCACGATCGACACCATGATCGGAATTATGATTTACCACTACCCAGAAGCACTTGTTTATAGGAAAAATGTAACAGAGAACAATGTTGAAAGTGTATTTTTTTCATGTGTAGTTGAGTAATCAGTATTCCTTGATTAACAATAATAATAATATGTATTTAGGTGAGCACAATACAATATTTAAACTATTCAATAATCGAACTATATTACGTACTTTAATTTTTCAAAAATCGTCCAACAACACATTTTTGCTTTTGAAAATAAATCTAAACTATATTAAATTATAAAAGAGCATTGTTGTTAATTTGTTAAACAATTTTCTTTTAATGGATCAAGCTGATATGCAATTGGCATTCTAATAAGTTATTGATTAATATGGGATACAAGGCATTCATAACTATTGTTGTGTACTGCTTACTAATTTGCAAGTCCTTATGAATCTGGATTTTGTGTTTAAATCTTTTCTTGACTTGTCCTTATCGATATAGATTTTAAAATCTAAGTGTTTATACGATCATGGATGGTTTTGTCTACAGTTTGGACTCGGCATGAGGCGCTATTGAAGACTTCAGATTTTTGAGATCCTAGCTTTTTTATTAATACTGACGCAGAAGCAAATCCCTATATTGTTTGGTCCAATAATTTAGAATCTGTCGTAATGAGCTAATCTGCAATAAAATTAACATAATTTTCGTAGTGCTGACTTCGAGTACCAGGCAGCCATAACGCCGCTGGCGCTGCTTACAAGCGCATACACCGCACGTGATCCGCTTGACAATAAGTGGCCTTGGCTCGGAATCTCTGTTCGTTACTCTTGAACCATTGTAGGCACCATGACCAGAATTATGATTTAACGCTTTAAATAGAATGTGGAGATGTTAGATTTCAAATATGTTATGAGTAACTTGGAAGTGTTCACTATACTCACAGCGTATTGACAAGGAAATAATATCGTGTCTGAGATCTACTGCAAGTGGGACTTTTGTTCAATGTGAAGATGGTTACAGATATCCATGGGCATCACTAATCACTTATCGGTAGCTTACATGTATTTGTTACTTAATATTTATAAATAAAATATCTTAAGAATAGCTCAAAATCATGTTCCCTCGGTATATATGGTTCTCTTGTTATAGGGAGTAACTAAAAAAGGTTCTAGCATATTGGACCACGCAGCTTCAATACGCATAAGTGGAAATATGAGTTATAATTAATGCGAGTTTATCAGGCATTTTAGGAATGGTTGTAAAGCCAAAGACAATTTTTAACTGTTTAATATTGTTAACAAACGGGATCAACTGTCTAACGTAACAAAACATGAAAATATGCATAAAACTATGCCACCAGTCACCAATTCAATTCTTGATGCCGCAAAATTTTATCGATTGATCACAATATACACGAACCCATTGCGTGTAACAATTTTGAGAATATCTTACACCAATTCCAAACAGGACGGAGTTCTATTATATGTATATATACGTGTGCGCGCGCGCGCGCGCGCGTGTGTGTGTGTGTGTGTGTGTGTGTTCCTTGGTTCCTTATATGTGGTCCTATGTGTTGCTTAAGCGAACTTGATAATGTAACTGTTAATTATCTATTATAACGAAGTGACGTCATTAAATATTAGATGAGCACTTTGTTCCATTTAGTCAAAACTTTAATAAAACTTTATACTCACATAATCATTTTTATATTCAACGAGATCACACAAAATATTAAAATGTATGTTAATATCGTCAGACATAGAAAAGAGGTCGGAATATTTAAAAGGTTTTTAATGTTAATTTGCAGACAACACACATTTTTGTCCCTTGTAGGACCTTTTTTAATCCAATTTTACCCAATTTGTTCTTAGTGTAATATATTTGTTTTAGTAAAATTAATGTTTACGAGTACATTATGTTCTTGGTAAGGTTCACAAAAAGTCTATATCCTTAGATTTGGAGCATACCCATTCATTGATAGCTCATTGACTATTATGTTAATAAAGGCTCCTTTACCAATTTTCTCATACAATCCACGTCAGCGATAAGATAAAATTATTATATATTAGAAAGGTGGAAGAACTTCAGTTCGACCGAGGAAGTACCACCGCTGCCCTCATAATCCATCGTATCTATGGAGAGGTGCGGTTGCCGGCTACACTTTGAAGCAAGGCGACCATCTTAGTCTTCAAGTGTAGCAACGCATCTACATTCGAGCTCAGATAGGATTTCGGTCGTGTTTATTATTGTTCGTGGATGTCTATGGGCTGCAACCACTTAACATCAGGTGGTTTCATGCTCGTTTGCTACTCTTCTCACGTAAAATATATATATAGAACAGATATAGATAGACTTAACTTTACTTAACGGTGATGAAGTTAAAGGCTTTAATGCAAATTCATATTCAATTGTACATAAGTAAGTATTGTATACCGAATACTTGTAAAAAATATTTATAAATGTTTTCACTCCGAAATATTAAATCTACCGTGTCCCGAGTTCAAACATCGACACAATTTTAAATGTGTTGTCTAAGCATAGGTGTTTGTTTCGTCAAAATGTTAAATTATCTTGATGTGTATTTGTGTGCGTGTGTCTTCAGATATTACTTACTTCAACAAATGACAGTAAAGCGATTATTTATTTATCCACGCTTTACATCACGCCATTAATACTAAGCTAATCTTGAAACTTGATGGATAACCTGCAATTTAGTCCGCGGTCTGGGTTAATCATCGAATGCCATTAATTATAATAATATTCGATTCCCATGGACCTTATTAATCGTCCTATTAGCGAAGGCAGTCATGTGTGTGAACTTAGTAATTACACAAGGTGGTAAGCTTGATAGATGGCCATTAGATGGTACTATAGATGATAAATGTGGCCTGTAATGAGATTTGTGTGTTATAATTGATTTGTTTCATGATTAGCATAACATTTATGATTTCTATAGCACAATAATTGTAGGATTTATCGTAATCCGACTATAGTGGTTGAACATGCAGAGGGTTCTCGTTCAATTCTCGGCCCGGTCTCAGATCAGATCTAATTTATGTCATTTTTCTTTTGGGTCAGGGTGTTTATGTAGTTATCTAGTATATCAACCACGACATAGAAAATCCTAGTGTGAGGTTGTGAATAGAGAAAGTATAAATGCATTTATTATTATATAATAATTTTTTTATTTGTTACTTCTGTCAATGCTTTTGTAAATGGAGCATTAGTTCACTCTATTTTATACGATTTGTAAAAAATCCAAAATTACTGAGAAGAACTCGAAAAGCGCTAGAGGAGCGCTGGTGAGTTTATTTTGAGATCTAAGAACTTACATACGCCATGCAAACACGTGGAAGTTTCGGGAGTAACGAGTCCTATGTAATCTAATCTCTTAGCCAAAAGGTAGACATTGCACAAAAGATAAGATAATTAATGGATGACTCCTCAACAATAGAAGAATAGCTGACGTACCTTGAAGGTCTTGTAACAGATTCATAACTGGAATAAAGAAATATTATTACGTGGACAGATTCGTGATCCCATTATGTTCAGAGTTCCCGCGGTTCGCTTTGTAATTTCACTTTGTTACAACTTTACTGGAATTTGAATACATTACGGAATCTGCCTGACAGTTTATTAAAACTGATGAAATATCTCTTTCTTTTTACGAATAATCTGAACTGTTACTGGCGTTATTAGTTTTCGTATTTTGATGTCATTTCTGCTTTATTAGGGATTTTGTATTATGAGCGTAGATTAGGGATATATTAAAGTTTAAGGGATATATTAAAGCTTATTGCCTGTTGACTTACAATACAAAATAAATTTAAGTATTATTTATTTATACTTTATTTATCCAATGAAAGGCAGTCTTAATGATTGAAGTCTTTCTATTAACCAACCTTTACAATGTATAAACCTTTATTACAAAATATGTCCGTTATACCTACTAAAAATCTAGCAACTTCACTAATTAAATATTGTTAAATTGGACATAAATCAGTCTTACCGTATTACGCTTCGAATGGACTTTAACGATTAATCTGTAATTGATTAAGAGAACCACATAAAATCCGAAGCGAGCCCCATCCGACCGAGGTGTGTAATCGGAAACAAGTTTTGGAGTTCGTCCGGAAGTCTTGGCCTTGTCTACGTCCCGCGGGGGGAATTGGAGTTTGGTTGGCTGAGAAGATACGATTCTCCTTGAAAATGCTACCTATCCAAGCAATGGGTTTCCTGTTGTTATCTGTGTACTATGTAGTTACACTCAAGGAATATTTTAATACATATAATAAATTGATATTGCTATCATAATATTTACATTGTTTCCGTCCCTCCTCATGCTGGGCTAACTCACCGCTGGGCATAGACCCTATAATTCTTAAAGTGCCCTCCTGAGTCCAAGCATCGATTGTCCATATACAATCACTTGCCGTCGTCTGGCGCTGAAGATTAAGCTACTCAGCAGAGGAGAATCGCACACTTGCCCAAGACCGGTTCCACTACTAGAATCGTCGACCCCATTGTGTGTTACCGTATAATTTAATTATCAATAAATACATCCTCAGAGTAATAAAATTACGAAATACAATCCGTAATTAACGAAGTTGTCGGTGAGGTGTGTTATCGGAGGCAAGTTTACAGATCTCGGCCGGAATTCTTAGCGCGGAGTCCCGCGGGAGGGATTTGTCTTTGCTCCGTTTGCTAAGAAATTGGATTCTCCGTTAAAATGCTAGCCGTGTGAGAGTGTTACCTTACGTGTACCGTGTTAATGTATGAGAATAAATCTTAATTACATTCAGTAAAAAGTGTTATATTTTAATTAACTACATCACTATTCTATAATGTTTTTAAATGTATAATATTAAGTGGTTGCTATCAACTACGTATATTTTATGTTATTACAAACACAGTGCTTCTCCTGAAGTCTACGATGGAACGCCTCGAAACATTTAATCTGCCTTACTATAAACCTTAAGCTTGAAGGATTATAAGGACGAAATATGCTATATTGTCTCAAACAAAGGTGTAACTTTATGACCATTTTCCGTTAATAATTATATATTCCATCTGTAACTCAATAAAATAACTAAATATAATCCGAAGTTAACGAAGACGTGAGCGAGGTGTGTAATCGGAAACAAATTTACAGACCTCCAGAAGTTTTCGCCCTGCGTCCCGCGGGAGGGATTTGTTTCTGCCCCGTTTGCTAAGTACCGTCCTTCGTGAAATTGCTACCTACGGGAGTAGGCTTCGTTCTAGGTTACTTGCCATAATAATAAAATAACAAATTCACAAAAGGGAAAATATGCATGAAGTTATTTTTGTTTCTTTAATGAAAAATGTTTATTTATAGATAACGTTTTTAGTAATAGCTGCATGTGTGTCTTTGTAAGAAAAGTAACAAATGAACATGCAAGTTAAGTAGTCGCTGCATACCATGGACGTCCACATACAACCTTCAGCTTCAGCTTTTCCTGAGCACAAAGATGGTCTTCTCGTCAAGATCCTCCTGATTATCGCTTTACTTTTAAGTGACGCGACTACCGCATATCTTGATTCGAATCATGAAAGGCATTCCACTGCGGATTCTGAAAGCAATGGGGTATCTCCCCTGTCAGAACATAGTTCTAACACCTATCAAAATGCAACAAGGGATTATATACAGAGGTGATTGAAAGCATAGTAATGAATATACAATTGTAATTGTAGATGGTCTGATCAGATTAAAGATACATATGTTGTGTCTATCACATAATGGTTCAGAGTTGCCGAGAACAGAGTACTCTGGCGAAACTTGCAACGCATGTACACAGAAGACTTAAACACTTCAAAAACAAAGAAAATTCTGAGGAGAATAAGTAATTAAACAATAACGTAAAGGATATCGTTAATAATAGCTTGTAGAACCGGCTGAGAAGAAGGTACTAAAGAGTAACGTAAACGTTATCGGTCAATAAAAGTTGGTCAAAACGGCGGAGAATAAGAAAAAACTAAACAGTAATATAAACGTTATCGATTAGTGAAAGCTTGTAATACATATTAAAGTTTGTCATGAAATCGTCAATGCATAAACACACGAGCATAAAACCCATAAGCCGTTAATCGAAATACAACTTTGCAGTAAATTACTGACTCCGTAGGTACTCTATACCTGGCGAGTTCCATGAAATGTGTTATTATGGGAAGTTGTCTGTAGTAATATGCTTATACACTTATACAGTAGGATTAGTGGCGCCAATGCGATCGCGTTTACGTTTTACACGGACTGGTCGATAAACCAAGTTGGGTTAACCACTCTTAAGCTACCGTCGCAATACTACTTACATGAAAGCCTACTATGTGCATGATTTTTTGTATAAGAACGATTAGAGGTTTCATATGTATTTATTGTTATAAATATGCATCTGTGAACTACCCTATTTTTATTCTCATTATATCGAACATGGCATTGTTATGCATTTTTTTTTTCACATACACTAGGCCTTAGAAGTAGGAACGCATTTGCGGCTGACGTCAGGTAGGCGTCCAATACTTCTAATACTTCAAAGTTATTTATACTCCATGAGCGACAGTGATACTTTCCCCGAAGTACGAGGGTGCGTTTTTAAGTTCGCGGAATGAGGGACAAGGAGGGAAGATAGAATGTCAAAATTATTTTTCCATATTCTCCTGCAAGATGAATACATTTTTCAGATCGGTGTATTAACTTATTTAAACCCTCATAAAAAAATGTTTTG
>DWON01003658.1:0-17648 GCA_018251015.1 Phocides pigmalion okeechobee | reverse complement strand
AACCTGCGTCGTTCTATCCACAGCCATCTGAGGTCTCTGTAGGGCTACAATTAGGGCCTTTAATTAATTTGGAAATTTAGCAATATAGTTATTATTAAAACGTAAATATTACTTTTATACTTTGCAAGACCGAATAGCCTCCAAATCGCTAGATCCTTTACGTCGCATGTAGATACCCTTTTCTTGAAGGCCCGTCTGATTTAATTGTCGCATTTTGAAATATATCCATATGAGCTTGCCACTGAAAACAATAGTTATCTGTATATAAGCGCTGTAAGGTTGTTAAAACACCTATGGATGTATTTTATAAATGCTTAACACCAAGTTAAATCAAGTTATGTCATTATTTACACATCTTGAAGATTGTGGTATATTACGTACCCACACAAATAGTTCAATGAATACTTTAGAAATATTTTTGTGTCGTACCACATTTTAGGATAAATCGACCCCTCCTACGTATTCTATCGTAACCCACAAAAGAACGGTTTTTGGGTTTTTCCATAAATCAACCTATTTTGATGTATTTTGTCCCTTGAAGTAAATATCCTACGACTATTACGAGACTATTTGTATATAGACTATAGAGTATAATGTCACAGTAGTTTAGGGTTGTCAACAGATTTCTTTTTCTAGAACATGTATTCCTGTTCGAAGTGTATTAACCGTTTCGTTATTTAATCATTCATCTGTCATATTATGTTTAAATTACATTTTATTATAATGTAATTAATATTAATTAAACATTGTTTGGTTGAGAATTACTGTTACTCTTATTTTTAAACCGAAATGTCCTACTATTCTCATTTTTAATTCATATTTTTTGTTTTTACTTGCGTGTCCCTAAACGAATAATTTAATTAATGCCAACCAACTTATTTAAAAATAGACGCCGCGTGTTCGCAAATAAAAATGTCAAGGCCTAATTTATTGACATTTGTTTACTTTATATTTTAAGACGTCTCAGTAAATATGACATATTTTTTAGTAAATCCATATATTGACTATGCAAAAGAATCTTCAAGATTATATTCCGCATGTAATCAGCTCGTAGAAGTCCATTGCTAGTCATAAAGAGTTGATTATACATGTCACTGAAGTAGTCATTTTAATTAAAACTCTTTGTTTTAGAGACGGAATCGCACTTGACACAAGACGGAATTAGCAAATATTTATTGACATTACAATTTACTGACGATTTTGTAAAGGAAAATTCACATAAGTGATACTAATCTCGAACATTACTCACAACTACTAATGCACTTACTTCATATCTGTTTGCATCTAAAGAAAGATGGCACGATGTATTGTTTTTGGTAATCTCTCATATGCTTTTACATACTATAGTAATAAGTAATTATGATATTTGACAAATATATAAAATACTGACAAATATATATTTTGAATAGAAAAATGGATATGATATTTACATTTAAAATTATCTTCGTAGTGATGCAGCATTTTCCAAAGTACTTGGCCTGAAACTTCGGGTTCGGGGAGCAAACCGCCGTGACGTTTCCTTAGCGCAAACGGGTCGACATGTTTCAACAGCGATGACTGGTCAGACCCGTGGAAAAAGATGCGAGATCGCAACTTTTCCCGCAAAAATGGTTTGAAGATCGCAAATAACATGTTAAATATATATGGCTGGTTCACTATGTGGACGGCCTTCAAACGAATAGGAATACAATCCTGAAAAAAGTCATATTATATAAAACCCATACATATTACTGACTTAAATATATATTTTGTACGTGACAGATTCATAATAGCGAAAAGGAACGCTGCTTTTATACGTAATTTGCTGTAAAATAATTCTCGACTTTCATTTAGGTGTCTCGGATATACTTATATATACATAGTTGCAAACAAAAAAAACAAAAAAAAACTTTATTCATGTTGAGTCCATCAGTATCTAACCCCATCATTTTGAACATTTTTTCAATGAAGCTCTGTAAGTTGTTGATTAAAACGCCATCTTACGAAAAAGTTGTACATATAGGATATATAGTTTTTTAAAAGTCATTTTATCATATACACTTTGTTTTGCAGAATTTTGGAAATGAAGCCTATTAATTTGCTCTCAAGGGTAACATTACAATGCATCTATGGCCGTCATAGAAAATCTACTTAAGGGTAATCACGAAAACCTATAGGTTACACCTAATATTGAGAGATAACTAACTCAACAGCAAGTACACTGCCTTGTATATTACACTACCTACCTACTACCTACCTACCTTGTATAATACACTCTGGTTGCATAAAATCAAATACCATACATACCTGGATCCAATCAACAACCATTTTGGCAAATGATGGAGTGAATTGCATAACGTGAGTAAAAGATAGTCCTTTCATATCCAAAATGGTGATAACGCCATTTATTTGCGTAGGCGGCTCTGCCATTGCCGACTCCAAACTCATTTGTACGCCTCTGAACATCTCTTTCAGCGGAACCTCTCGAGGATTCCACCGTTCTAAAAAATTCGTCATTTGCTTAATATAATATTATATATGTGTCTTATACGTAAATGATCCATTAATTATAATAACATAAAACTTCAAAAACCGAAGGATTTTCGTTTAACTTATATCAGTAATGCTTCTTACTACTCTTCAAATATTAAAAATATCTCTGAAGAGTTTTTGGATTATCAAATAATTTTATTTTTTCCTACATTCTCTCTATGTTACTTTATGGTAATAGGTGCAAACATACATTGTCAGAGGCTTCACTACATTTTACTACATCGGGTAATGAATACCGGCAGTTATCAAAACGTTGATCTTGAGTACCAGTTGCCTAGTAAAATATTTTAATTCCGCGAGGATATTTGTTTACAATGAAAGGCTTTATTTTCTGTGTTATAATTTCATTAGAATGGTGTATTTTGGTGCTAATTTACCAAATATTTTTCGAATATATTTGTATAGTTAACTATTTAGTAGAGACATTATAAACATGTCTCTCTCATTTTTCTCATCGGTTTCTTATTGATGATACGGCACTGCTAGCGAACAGCAAACCATTAATTAATTACAAATTTATAATACAAAATTCATAAATACTACATAATTTATGTAATGAAATAAATATGTTTACATTTATTTATGTATGTTATAATTAACCTAAATATAACAATACCTTAAAACAAATCCTTATACAAGCCAAATATAAACAATCGAGAGAGTTATTGTCAATGGTGCCAAGAACGCTGGCCGCATTCCCGAGCAGAATAGCGATGGCATTGGCTGCCCGAATTGTGAACCAGTCATCTTGTCACCAAACGCGTCAATTACATATGGGACCAATTGCTTGAAAAATTCTTTGGCACTTGGACACTCATGATTGCAAAATTTATAATATTACCTCCAGACTCGACGACCATGATCCGCCGTCCATGTTGATCTCTCGGTGAAAGTATGGAGATAATCGAATGATCGAACGCAGAACGAACTACACTAGGCATCAAGTCTCTGCAGTAGTCATCGTGTTGTCGCCTGAACTTGTAGTAGGCTTTTATCTACAGGAACAACGCAAATGTTATTTATACACAATTAACTTAATCACTTATTAAAGAATTGAGCTAACGTGAATAGTTATTGCAACTAACTAAAAACAAAAACAGAGTAAAGTTTAAAAACAAAGTGATGATTGTTAGGAAATTTAAACACATGTATAGTGTAGTTATTAGGCAATTAAAGTTTACAAGCACGCTCTCGGGAACATAATTATAGTATTCACTATTTTCTACGTGGTTTACGTTGTTGATCTCACAATTAGTACCTACTGTGTGAATTATCGACTTATTTCATGTGTTATACCTAATGTTTGTTGATTCTAAGAATATAGATTCTAAGAAGACAGGAGCAAACAAGATGGAAGCAAGTAGAGTGGAGACAATAGTATCAACTAAAGACTATACTATAATAGACTATTTGAATCAAATATGTCCATGTTAATTTTGAAGATGTCTAATTATTTTTTTTATGTCAGAAGAGAACTAAACGAGCATGCATTTCACCTGATGTTTAGTAACCGCTGCACCCTAATATATTAATAACATACAACTTCAAAAACTTCAAACAAAACTGAAGTCCTATCTGTGCTCTTACGTAGATGTCTTTCTACTACTGAGGGTTGAGATAGTCGCTTCGTTTTCAAGTGTAGCCAGAAACCGCACCTCTACAACCGAAACACAAGAGTTGCTTCATGGCGGATTAAGAAGGCAGCGGTGGTACCTAGTGGAACCATTGCTCTATCAACTGTCTACCGCCTATTTTATAAAACCAAACTATTTTTTTACAGGAAACCTAGCATATTTCAATTAATTCGGATAAATGTTGTCTATTTTCGTGTTAATGTAATTCGAAAGCGAGTAATTAAGACATTTGTCTGCACTTTGGACTTACAGAAATCTGAATAATAAGGTATAGAACAAAATATGTTTTTAAATACATGTCTACTTACTATCTATTGAAATTGTCCTTTTGATAATGTAAAATACGTTACTTTGATTTATACTATACAATATTATTTATATTTTGCTTGTTTATTTATGATCGGTTAAAATTCGAATTGACTAGTGTTCCCTGATCGATTAATCTAATTCGGCTTATGGCCATTGTACATAGTATTGTACATCGTATTATAGCTTTTTGTTTTTGTGGAGTAATAAAATTAAAATAAATTATAACATACTCTAGAATTTACATATTTGAAAACAGTATGGATAAAGGAAAGTAAACAGTTATATTTCTTAAACATGACGTAAAATTAAATGTTATTAAGCAGTTATCGTCCATTATGTCAATAACTATTATCCTAGCAACAAAGACGCACATCGATAACTTGGTATTCTCTATTTATTCCTATAACATCATTAAATAGTGAATAAGCAATATAAATTACATTTAATGTTGGCAACATTGAGTAAATATACTTTTAGATATAGAATGAGAAAAAAAACAAAAGAAAGAAAAAACAGAAGACGGTAGTTTTTGGTTGGCGTCTCAATTATTGTTGGTATGCGTGTAGTTTGAAGAGTTTTCATACGCTGATTATGATAAAAAGTTATTTATTCACCAGTGTAGTTACTTTGCTGTTTGATTTCTTACATAAGTTACATTATTTACCAAAATAGTCTCGATCAAAGATCGCCAAAATGTTACATACATATATAAAACGAGCATATTTAAATTTTCCCCTGATATGCCTCAAGAAGTTTAAAATCGTACTATATGTTTACCTACTTCAACATGATTATGTATTAAAACTATGAAGTGGTAGTCCGTAACAAGTGTTAAGTGTGGTTAATTAAGTGGTATGGTGTATGTTTATTGATGTTAACCGCACTGAGGTATTTTTATTACTATGTGAATACCTATGGCAATAATGAAGTGTGGTGTACAAACTACAACTACATAGTTATTATACAATCCCTACTATTATATTACGATGGAACATTGTCGGTTCGTTATATTTACTTATTTTTCGTAAATATCTTTTTCTATAAGCGGAAACTAATGCAAAGCAAAAAAAATTGTAAAGTATTTGTAACTGTAGCCTCTAGATAGACTATGCATTATCAAGTTATACATTTTGTAACTGAGCAATGTCTAACAATAATTATAGCTATAGATAATCTGACTTTGAGGAATATTTCTCAAGTTACGTAAAACTACAATTTATAGCCGACACCTAAGGTTATTTTAGCGTCAAAGAGGGTTTATCCTAGTGTTTGTATAACTGTAGAAACTTACTCTTTTAAAAGCACTTTCTGCGTAGAACTTAGAAGGCCGCAAAAACTTCATTAAAAACTCGTCGCTGTCGATCGGAACATGCAGTTTAGTCTCTTCTGTAAATTTGAATTAAATAAGATATATTAGGTACCCCCCGCCGTAGTTATGCTTAGATCTATCAAAATACGCAACCGATTTTAATGCGCTATTCACCAATACACGAAATGACTCCAGAGGAACGTTGATGTGTTTAAGTCATTAATATTTTTTATTTGTTTTAAATTTGGTGAAATATGACGATCGTTGTTAAAGATGTCGGAAAGATTCCACTACGGGTATATAATCCTCATTTTACAGATTTTTTTACAATTATTATAAAATTCCGCTTTTTTGTTGTGAAATAGAAGTAGTAATATATATATATATATATACCATGCCCCTCCACTGGAATGCAAAGATTACTTAATACTAGAAACAAGTATAAGTTCCTCCCCATTCAAAGCATAGAGATTAGCTTGTTTAAAATCATGTTTAACTTCGCCCTCCGAATACTTTACGCTAACATTTCTGTCCATTTCCTTGCTTCACACCGTGACGAAATAAAATCTATTATCTTGAAAAAGAAAATACATAATAAATATGATAAGCTAACACGATGACCGATACGTATATTTTCAAATAATTTATCCTGTACATGATCCATTATAAAATGACGAGATAGTTTATATCAAATTTTGCACTTAACGAGTTTATAACATTTTGTGTAACATTTTTTTGCTATAAAACCAACAGACCTAGATACGTATCATTTAAATTAGAGATACGAATAAGAAGTTGATCTTGCTACTTTCAATTACGGTACTAACCACTCATATTTAAAATTTTATTTCTTTGATGGTATATCTCTGAATTTCGGAAATAGCTAGATTTTACACAAGGAAGACTTTATATGATACTTTTGATTCTGAAAATATCTACGGCTCATACTGCAAAAAATGAGTTGTGTATGGATTTACGTGGATAGTCTAAGTATATATATCAAATGAAAATACTATTTAATGCAATTTTGAAGTTCGCAAGGTTGAGGTGTCTACATAACGGTGTTTATATGGGTTCATTACACTGTGCTGTGAACGTTAAGGTAACAACCTAAACTTTAAGCAGTAAAAAGTCTTGCTAATTTAGTGATTAGGCGTAGTAGTTAGGCGTTTTTTAGAGAAACAGGATTGCCTTGTTTAACCTTTTTAACTGGGGTCATTGGATTAGTTATGATCAACTGTTTGCTGAAAGAGAATAATTTAAAGAATAGATTTTGTTGATAAAATGAAATGAAAATTTTACAATTGATGAGTATCAAAATATATCTTTATATTAGCGTACTTTTTTCGCTTTAGTTCATTTATAACTTTGGACAAAGTGCTTTTCCGTTTAAATGGAAAGAAAACCCAGCGTCCTGGCAGCCATTCCCAACTGCTAGACAATGACGCCTTGCATTTGGTGAGTGCATTTGATGCAACCGAGGAATGAGGCTTAGTTTATTGAAGATTATTAATCAACCAATAAGTTATTTGTGTTTTGTGTTAATATCCAGAACAAAACTCACACTGCCTACTTTGACTATGGTTATTTAGACCTCCTAGCATTTGATATTGATATTGGTCCTCCAGGCTTTATACGTATACTGACAAATACAGTACATTGCCTATCTCATTGAGTTAATTGTCTAATAAAATCACTTGACGACAGTCTGTCTGACAATAATTAATATGTACTCCGTTCACGAAACAGACGTCTTCTCACTAAACTAAGCAATTAAGCTAATTCAGATGGTGTATGTAGATGTGATTTGTCATCACAGATAATTTATGATTATAATGCTATAAGTTAATTTTTCCTTGTATAATAATGCGTGTGTCTTTTAAAAATATCACAGTTATTATTCCTCGATGTTGTCGTATTACATAACTGCCTTTACAACTAGAAATATATAAGATCATTAAAATTATACCTATATTAATTGTTTAGGAAGGTACTATGAGGTAACGACAAAACAATAGGATTGTATAGGTATAAAATAACTTCATTCTATGCAAATGCATATTAGTAGGTAGTCTACATGATGGTTAGTGTTCACCACGACCCTTACACATATGTAATCAACTTCAAATAATACTAAAGTTTTACTCGAGGTCGGTTTCCGAAACACTATCATTGAGGCGTTTCTGGAAGCGCATAAATGTATCCATAATTAATGCATTTAAAGGAGAAAATGCAATTTTAACACTATTTTTATGTTAGGTTATTATTCCGGAATGTATTTGTCGGTAGTTTTTATGGAGTTGGACACCAAGAAATCTATCACCATTATGTGTTTATTATTTTTTATAAATCGTTATATATAATTACATTAAATTACCTGCGCTTATCTTTTTTATCGCGAGTAATGATATTATTTCCAATTAAAACTGCAGCATAAAATATTTTTAATATCTTATCGATATAGATTCCTTATCCTTAATATTATATATCGAAATAGTAAATCGTTGTCCAGTTGTTTATTTATTTGGTGATATTTTATGGGAAAGCTACTGATTTGATTTATCTTAAATTTTATACACAAACTGACTGTAGGTACCTCTGGTCTCATTATAAAATATGTATTGTAACGATATATTAAATTGGAATTCAGCAATGACATAAAATTATTATGTTTAAGGTAACCCCCTTTTTATATAGTTTAAAACATGTAAGCCGATTTTGCAAAAAAAGCCGCAGGTTAATTCTAGTCATTAGTATTTATACATATGATATATAATATATAACCTTGAAGCAACAGTCGGAGTTCTTCTAGTCCCTTCTTCACATTTTCCGGGGTCTCTCTCAATTCCCTCTCAGCTTTTTCTATGTATTCTGGTCTGATGGTCGACGATCTTTCTACTTTTATTTTGTTTTCTCCCCAAACAATAAACGGTACGCCGTCTGTATCAAATTGGACATCCATTGTTTCTTTTTACTGTACCAAAAAACTTTCGAATCAATAAAGCGAATCGGGATAAGAGCGGTCGCGATATTTTGTTCCTGTTGATATTATTATTTGTATGTCTTCAAAAGAAATAATTTGCATCGAGGAAAAAGCAAAAGTTATATTATCCCGTAAATAAATAAAAATGTTTATTTTTATGCTAGGGGTAATAAAACGTCTTCTATGAATTAAAACCAGCTACACAAAGATATTTCATCAAACCCTTCACTAAAACTCACTAGTTTAGTAACTTGACACAGATTTCTATTCATAATGTCATAACACAAATAATTAACACATTTTTTTAGATATTGCAAGTCCCTATTGATATAATTCATTTGTTTAAATGTAATAAATACAATTTAAATACAGCATATGTTCGTAACAGTGTATAAAGATATATACTTTAAAAGTTAATGTCGACTCTCTTTTTAATGGTAATGTCAAGCTTTCTAACAAAAGTGGATCACGTGAAAGCTGTCCACTTTGACTGTACGGACACAGAGGTGAGGAAGCGCGCGATTCTCGCAAGATGCCGGACCGACTGGCTAGCGCGGACGCAGCTCTGAGCTCCGAGATCTACCACAACACCACTGTACCTACTACCTTTAATAGCATGACACTACGAACCACTCACTTCCTACGTAGCGATAAAGCAATCGATTTTCGTCGCACGTCGAACAGTCAGTAGTCTGTGGGACACAAGTGTCTTTAGTAGAAAGAAGCGGAGCATTATTAGTTTTATCATCGTCGTTTCGGTACTAAATACGTTGTTGATAAAAACTATACTTATTTAATAAGGAGGAACTTTTAAACCGAAGGAGGACTATCAATTTGTCCAGGATGTTTGAAAAGTCCGCTTATTGTGTATACACTATCTGCAACAAAGATTGGAGAGATTTCCATCCATCGTGACCATTACTTTCTGATAAGCTTACATACAAACACAAAAATTCGAAGGACTATTGTATTAAGTTTATATCATGTGCTTACATAACACTTAGCAACTACTTTTTGCAAAAAATATGTTGTACTAAATAGGTACCTAACTACTATTCATTCATTGATGCTTTCCACAGCGCAAAATTATTTTAAGTATAATAAGAGATATGTATAATAGAACTATTAGAAATCATAACAGAAATTCCTTGTTAAGTTTCATGGAATCATTAAAAAAATAATCATAATTGATATTTATAGTCAAACTGTACCTATACCAAAATAGTGTATCACTTTTTTGATAAAATAATTATGTTATCGGATTATAATGCAATGCTCTTATACAGTGTACATTAAAATATAAGCGAATTAAAAAAAAACACAGTCAGAACACCAAGTAACTTGGTTGATCAAGTTACATGGTGTTCGGACGTTTCTGCGTTGATCGCACTCAATCGCCGTAATTAATTAAAAAAAACGATAAATATAGAATATAATAGGTTACTATAGGAAAAGATTATAAGTGTAGTTATTAATTAAGTTTAGTTTCAGGTTCACACCTATTTCGTTCTTACGACAAAAGGTTGTATTCTGGCATACGAATATCTATTATATATAATACAAAGTTATCGGTCGGGAACAATTTTTTGACAATTCTAAACAATTCAAATTTTCATACGCCAAAAAAATCAAGTATTCGGTCGCGGTCAAATCTAACAGTCACCTTGTTTGAGACCCTATGGGCGGTTTAAAACATCTGACAGACAATTTATCACTACCCCTATCAACAAGAATAGGGATTGGAGCAGTGAGGTAGAATTTCTTCCAAACCTCTTCCTGTAGAACGTATGAAAATAATAGAAATCTGTACCCGGTATTTGGATATAACAAAGAGTTACAGCTAAACAATACATTCATATACTTAAGTGTGTATATGACAGTGCTACCTTAACGTAGAGATGATGTTTCTATGAGAAACAGCTACTCAACAAATTTTATGTCTCTATGTGAAGAATTGCTCTACATTATAGGAAAGGCGCTCATGCATTGTGAATTTTATGGGTTACTTTATTCAATGTAAACATATAGGTACTAACCAGTGGTGTAATTAATGCAAACTCTAACCTAGGTAAAACTAGAAAATCTAATTGAAACGTAAATATATAAAACAGGCGATCACGGATAAGTAAGGCGGATAGTATTAGTGAGATATCATTAGATAGGCCTTAAAATGATACAAAAGATTCTCAAATCCTTTTTATGGAGTGTATATTTTGTGAGATATTTGCCTCGAAAAGCATTATAGTTCGATCCTTCTATCACCTATTTAATCATAAATTATGTATGCTTTCGAGGTATCCGTAGTAGAAAGTAAAAAAATGCAAAGATAATTGTTATAATAATATATATTAGGTTTGTAGAATATATATAGTACACGTAGCAGCTTTTATGTCACCATGATTAATTACTGTAGGCAATCATTTGGAAAATCTAAAAGGAGAATCGTAAGGGATGAAGAAAAACAAATATGTTTTTATAAATTTATTCATACCTACATCTAACCAATGTCGGATACTTAACACTAATTATAAATGACAAAAAACACTTTGAGTAACAGATTAAATATAGTCCATTTCAACGATAATAATATCAGTATTAATAATATATTTCTTTGAAGATAATTTATGTATGATTAGTCGTTGATATATCTTCGTTATACCAATTGCAATATACCTAGACACGGACCACGGCTTGCATATAAATTAGTTTTATAATATTCTGTCGATGCAACCCGCGACATGATGCACTTCCTTCTAATAAAAACATGTTGTATTACGCTCTAATAAAGTGTTCCGCCCTCATTTCCTTTAACCATAAATTTGTACATTTCATAAGACTATTGGTAAAACCAGCTAAATTTGCAATTTGCATAAAGTGTCTCATAAAAGATTGTAATAACTTTCAACAAGCTACCATAATGACAAGCACACTTTATTGACAAAAACAATAAAATATAATAGTTAACTACATTGAAGCGCCTTCAAATTGTTTTTTATAATACAGATGCTTATCAAAGGTAGTATTAACGATAAATATATTCACTATTTTCTTAAATATTACATTAAGTTTATTTTGCATTAAAATGCAAATGGCGCCCTGAAGCTGCAACGGCGAACTCTTGCATCAGATAAATGTAAAAATGATAAGGCGCTCCAACGCCATAACAAAAAATACCATTTATCCCTTAATTTTTTTAAGCTTTATCAATTGCAAAATTGGTCCCCTTACATCAATCGAAGCTTTGGCATTTATCTAATTATTGGTTCGTATGTACTAAACTTAACTTATCTATGTCATGCTCTCCATCGTCACACTACGAACTACTCGTTGCGAAATTATCAATAATTTGTACCGCTTTCATAACACGCAACGAGAATCAAAATTGGTTCGAAGATCGTTCGCTTAATGACGCAACATTTACCTAATCTTAGTCTAGAAGTGAATATGTTTGTAAAGTGACTCGGCACTCGCACATTCACAGCCTCGATATCCAAACGTTACTCGCATATTGTCTATATCTAACGTATCAGATTGTTTCTGAATAAATATAAGATTTACTTGAATTAACAATTAACTAGTACCTACGTACTAGTACTAACATACGTGTCATGAAATAGGCTCACATTCGCACTATAATTTTAGTTCATTCACAATACAAAAATATCATTAAATTACTTCACCACTAAAAAACAAAATTATAAAGACAAAGCCCACTAAAATAAATTTTGAATTGTCAAAAATTATTTCTATTTCGAAAAAGAATAATAGTTATTTATGTAATACAACGATGCCAACTTATGTAGGTAGAGCAGTATTATTTGAATTGTCGTACTGTATGATTTAATTACTTATAGTCAATAGTCATAACGGCATTTCGATAGAAACTATGAAAGTAGCTGATTAAATAAACAGTTACTCTACTGCCAAATATGAGAATAGTTTTTGATACATCCAGTGCATATTCAATTTCCTAAACGTGGTTATTATTTCTATCCATGCTAACAGAATTGGCGAGTTTTTAGATTTAAATTTTATAAGTTACGGTAAAAAGATCTGAGTTGTTACTGTTTACATATCTTCACTACAGAAGTGTATTTACTCGTATGTAAGTAATAATACGAACAATACTCATATTTCAATAATGATAGAGGAAAGTTCTGAATATTCGATATTGTAATTTAATTTTCTTAAATTGATATTAAAATCTTAGTTGTGTATTTAACCCAATTCTCTTCTACACCATGAAAATTGAAATCAACCGAAATTATAAATAGCGATCTATACTTCATAAAATTGTGTCAAGCAATACTAATTCATGCACTTCGTAATAATATAATTTGGTCAATCTTATGGACTAATATGCATGGACCCGAATATAAGATCAACGTTTTACTATTACTCTATTTATAATAAATCGGAAAGTGGATCTTTAACTCCAAGGTGCATTTCTATTACGCAAGTATTCGCTAAGAAGTTGCAAAAAAATACATTAGCAATACACTTTCATACAGCACGCTGCACACATTTTCTTTGGACTCTGAATAATAATATAAACGTAATATAAATAGAGATGCGACATCGGAAGATACTTTCGTCAAGGAAATGTATTATGATTTTATTTTTATAAATGAAAGTAGCAAACTAGAATTCACTCCACCTGAAGGTACGAGGAAGCTGCCACGAATAAAATCTGTAAACAATTCAATATAGAAAAGAAATCCCGCTTACAGTTGATAACAGATGCGTTACTACTCCTGATGACTCACTCAGATGGTCGCCTTTTTATTAAGTTACCCGGCAACCATATTTCTCTATTGAAATATATAAATGGTTTCACATTAGGAATGGGTATGGCGATGGTACCTCCCCGGTCGGACTGTACAAGTTCTGCCACCTTGAAAATGTGGAGGTGAATACGATGCGAGGTTTTACGCTTGCTTCTTGACGAAGCCGTAGCTGTTCCAGTTGTTAATGTGTGGAAGGATGTCGTTGATGACGGGGTACCAGTCCGCGCCGGAGTAATCAATGGCGTCCAGCTCGCCGCCATAGTCGGACGGTAGGTGCGATGGCGCCAGGTGCTTGTGGAGCGAAGACATCTTCGAACCGTGGAAGAAGATCTGAAATGAGAAAGTTAATTCTGATTGTAATTTATTTCTATTAAATAATTTGACGAGTGGTCTAATACAAGATATATAAACGCTAATATTTAATAACACTTTCCCAGCGACGTACAACACTTGTTCCTGTGTTTTACGTGTACATCTGTAAGAATTACAAGAGAACAAAATTGATGTTTACATCGGCGCTACAAGACTGTGGGTGGACATTACGTCTGTGTATTCGTAGATGACAACGAGATTCTAAAAATACATTATTTCAGTGAAATGTCGGCGTATCTTCATTAAATAAATAAGCTCCAGTTTAGTGCCGCCTCCGGCAACGCTGACCCGATCTAAAATATATATAAATATTTAGATAATAATAATTGAAATCTACTTTCATGAATCCGATCACGATAAAAATGTTAATAAGAGGCCGTCTTTGGCATACAGTGATGCTATAGCACTCAAAATTACTTTAACAACTTGAATATAATTATGGCAATACGGTTACTGAATAATATAACACGTAAAGGATACTCTAATAATAATAACAACTCTTTTACCCACAAAACTCATAGTCTCAAAGTATGTACCCTGTATCGTACAATGGATGCTTTCAAAGACGAGTACACAAACACCCAGACCCAGAGCGGAAAATTAAATTCATTATTTAAGTGATATAAGCCTAGCTGGAAATCAAACCTGGAACTGTGACCGTGGCCGTCAAATCACACCGGTCGTCAAAATTTTATTTTGGCATGTTACATGCAAAATATGTATATAATACTAAGAAATATCGCAAAATGTGCAACTTACCCTGGTCTTAAGTTTCTCTCTGATGAATGGCTTGAACATATTCCATACGACATTGAATACCATGGGCTGCTTGACAAAATGAACTTCTTTTAACCGGAGCGGCATGGCGTCCTGAATGAACGTCAGAAGACGCTTTGAGAACGCTGGCGTGAGACCCATCGTCTATAAAGAAGAAATAAAAAAAATGATAGAATTACTATAGACTGAGATATCAATAAGTAATTTTATGTCACATGACAAAAACTATATTTATTTTGTTTAGACAACGGGTAACTTCAGTAAATTTGCCGCAAGCACATAACTTAGTTTTTAATTTAGTGTTCTTACTTTTAGACAAATAAAATTATTTAATTAAGTTTTTGAATGATTGGATGAATTTTAAGGTATTTAAAAATTATGTACCAAATTTCTCAAAATATACCAAAAATATGTCTACGTCTTTTAAAACAAGAAATTAAAATAGATGTTTTAATGTGATGAATGCCAATCGATAATAAATTACTGTGCACATATTATATGAGCTTTAGTAAATTAAATGAGATTATTTTTAACAAAATAACGTTTATTTATAACAACAAAATAATTTGGGACGTTATCGGCACGCCTAGCAATATTTGTTTGTGTCATATTTAATATTTTTATTAAATAAGCGGTTGCTCTTGATAACGGTTCGAAAGTGTACCACACTTCGCAAAATGATCTTGGTACGGAGAAAATATCGGAGGAAAGTATAATATACGACACTAATTTTACCAATATATTACTTTGGCTCGATCATGTACCGCTATACCTATACCTATTAATCGCACAGGAATTGACGTTACTTTACATTCCAATATATGATTAGGTTAGTTACAAAATAATCTTGAAAACAAATAAATTGCATCTTCTCTTTTACCTCCTTACGCTGTGGCATTACCAGAACCACTTTGTTAGAGATATAGGTAAAGTATATATTTACAAATTTCAGGGATTCTACGTTCAGCGATTATGTCTGTGTATTGAACTCCAAGTCCGTCAATCAGATATTGCACATAACTTTAAGCAATATTATCACTTTCGTAATCATTTATTATCATGACGACAGTAATCTTAGCTTACGCTTGTCGTTTATGATAAATAATTAATATCATTATTTTAATGTAGGTACCTATCATTCAATATCATCAGTGTTGCATAAACAGCAAATCAAACAGGATGTTATAGTGATAAACCGTATAGCGACTGTTCTAGTGTTTCTGATCAATACTTTTGTTCAACATAACATTAGCATTTTGTATTGGTACATTATTAAAACCACTTCCTAAAATATTTGCTATCGCATATAGGATGTATGCGTTAAAATTAACATAACCGGTCATATGACATAATAGGACATATTACGATTTAAACTTCTGAACGGAGTGATAAAATGCGAAATTTATAATTATACTTATCATCAATTGTTTATTAGATACGTAAGTACTTAAATATATCACCTATGTGATCCTCGCGAATAATAAGATTAATTTAATGAATTAGATAATCCAAACAAATAAAGACGGTATCAAAAAAATCGATCTAACTTAATTTAGCCTTTACCCTTTAATAGTAGCAACGCATTTGTGATTAGCGTAGAATTCCCGTCCTCTATGAATTATTCAACATACAGTGGAATACGAGCTCCATTGGTACTTCAATTTCATGTAAAAAATCTTAACTTAATCCTGGACAGTTTTAAAACGAATTATTACCATAGCATTAGTAGGTAATTTTAAATAACTTACCATCATCTAATTCTAAGTTAGGAAGAGCTTGTATGAAACATGATGACCATAAATACATACCTACTTTAATAAAGAATTTTAGACTCTGACAGAACAATTATTCGCGCTCATGACACAAATATTTGTACTGGGTGGGAGTCGAACCCACAATCTCGGGCTTAGCAGACCCACTAATCATTGGAACAATTGAAACCAGTCACCTAAATAATAATTACTTATATTCCACTAAATTTAAATTATGTTTTGACCTATTCATGTTTTAATATGGAAGACGTTCAGTGAAGTGCGATGTAAGTAATCAGACCCAATTGCGGCCGACCACAATGTCAACACCGAAGATCGGCTGCGAAAATAGATAAGTGTACATACTAAATATAGTACAATAACTTAAAGTTTTAATTTATTACAATTTAGTACCAATGCGTATGGCAAATAAATTATCGGGTAGCGACTCCGGCTAATTTCACGAGAACTACGAATATCTTAACTTTTCTCAAATTCACAGTGAAATTTAAAGTAATAGTGGAAATGGAAATAAGCACTACCACCATTACCATAGAAATTATCTACGAGTAGTTACTTCATTTACCTAGGTTCCTTGGTAATATAAAGTGTGTTCAATTAAATAGAAAATTATTTGTTTTGCACTTTATATTACCAAACCTTTAAAACATTTATATGAATAAAATTTTAAGTAGTGTACCTCTATGGTTAACATTTTCATGCAAATAAAGTAACTTTACAAATTCAAATATTTTATTTCATTGTAAGGTATATTATATACACTTAATGAACGTCAATTGTAAAGTATAAAATCAATACATCGGCTTTGAGCGCCCTGTTGGCTAAGGTAGGCCGGGAGAAAAAAGCCGGCGGAAAAAAGTTATCAGGGTGCCAACTCAGTGACTCAACTACAGGGTGACAAAGGCTACTTTCTACGATGAATAAATGCGTAAAAATTTGAAAACAATATGTACTATGATAAGTGGTACCGAAATAAAAATAATCTATCTTCTAAGAATTAGATATAATCCTGTAATTTACACGTATTATATTGATACGTACATTAAAAATTAAGGTAGTCAATCATCCTGGTTCTCGACTAATATATATTTTGAAGGGTGGTAGAGCCGTTAGAGCTCGCCCGGGGCGGTACCACTGCCACCCTCATAACCCGTCGTAAAGCAACATGTTCTT